>PVIR01004796.1:7500-76379 GCA_004026965.1 Petromus typicus | reverse complement strand
CAGGACACACACGTACAGGTAAATACACTTTGCCCTGGGCTTGTGGATATGTACAGTGATGTGTAGACACTCCCAGGTGCCCATGTGCAAGCGGCAGGGGCTGCACAGTTTCGGTCCTCATCATTCGCAGAGGTAGGACCCACACAGATGACCTTGATACACACACAGCATACACACAACACACAGTACATGACTCTCTGTCAAGAACAAACTGAATATAAAGACATAATTATATGCACGTACTTCATACATAGATGAGGCACACATAGGTGCCACATCTAGTACTTTCACACATAAACACAAACTTTATACACATAAGTAGTATATGTATATGCAATGCAGGCATATATGTGTACAGACATAATGTTCTCTATGCATAAGAAGTGCAGGGTGATGAACACATGTGCACACACATGTGCATACACTGTACAGTTTAACTATGGAAGCCACAGAGACAGGCTGCTAACTGCCATCCTGGGGAGACTCACCCTGAGCGAGTCCCCTCCCTTTAACCTTCAGCGCTGAAGGCTGCATTGGACCCACAGATGGGGAATTAATTGGTGTCATTAACATGTGGCAATGGTAATGACTTTCCATCGATCCCTGTGGCAGATGTATGGTTGCCCCGAGGTGGAGCGGGGAGCTCAGGATTGGGGTCCCCTCTCCCCACAGTGCCTTGACCTTTGGCAGCCACAACAGCAGCCCCTGTTCTTCTGTGCAGAACATGGCATGTCCCTGCCTTGCAGCTTTTTCACGGAGCACAGGGATGGGAAATGGAAGTCCAGTGAACATTAGCAACTTGCCAGTGGTCACCTGGCCTGCTGAGGTCCCCGGGACTGAGCATCTCCCATCTGGCCCTTCTCTGCTCTTCCTCCTGCTCTGAGTTCCTGTCCCATCCCCTCCCAAGGGGAGTCCCCCTACTCTCCTCATCCACCAGGCACTCAGGGTCTCCCTGGCCCCCTGACTTTATTCCTATGCTCTGTCTTCTGCCACTTGGGCCTTTGTGTGAGATGGAAAAGCTTGGGAGCTTGGGTGGGCAGACTTGAGCCTGGGTGCCAGGCTGCTGGGAAGAGGATGAAGCCCAGAGGGGGCCTCAGGAGGACAGACAGGCCAGCAAGCTCTTGCCTCCCCTGGAAGCCTCCCTAGTGGCCTCACAGACCTGCTTGGGTCCCTCATCCGGTGGCCCATGGCACTGACCGCACCACACCCTTCCCTGTTATACAGATGGGCTGGTCTTTGCCACCACTTCAGACTCAGCCCAGAGCAGACAAATCATGGTGCTGGATGGGTGTTGAACAGATGGAGATAGAGACAGAGAGATGAACAGAAAGGCAAAGGCCAGTGCGGGAGTGTCAAGTGACTGGAGTGCTGGGAGCATGAGACTCAGAGCCTGCCTGGCGGAGGGGTCACCCGGACACCAAGGGCTTGCCCTGGCACCCAGTGGTGGGGAGTCTGGGCTCTCTGGCCTCTAGAGAGCTCAGGGTCCCTCCTCCTCTCTGGGACCAGCCAACCCCCCAACCCCCACCCTGCTTCTGTCTGGTCTCTCAGGAGGTAGCTGAGCAGGGGTGGCTGAGAGCTGGGCTGAGTACTGCCAGCATGCAGGGGTAGCAGGGAGGGGACATTTCAGGGGTTCTGAAGGAAAGGACTGAGACACCAAGGAGCCAAGCACAGGCACAGAAATGAGCTCTTTCCAGCAGCCCCCCAAAGCCCAGCCTGGGTCAGGCCCCTGGGGACACCCCCAGACTGCCTGGCTGCACTGAATTTGTTACTGTCACTGCATTTCCAGGCCTTCTAATGAGCTGCTAATGAGCTGTCAGCTAATTATGAGAATTAAATGGGGCATTGGGCTGAGCAGAGATTTTGCTAAGAGCTTCCGGGTATCAAGGGGAGGGAAGGCTCCTTCTAACCACCCACCTGATTGGCCTCCACCCTCACGTAGGTGGGGAGGCTTTTGCCCCAGAAAGACAGAGACCTATGGCAACCCCAGAGAAAGGTGAGCTCCAGCCCCAGGTCTGGAGGTGCAGCATCCAGTACGGCTGGTGGGAGGCAATCGGGCCCATCCAGCAGCCGAGGGGCCTGGGGTCTGATCAGCTATGCGACCGTGGGAGTCTCCTGAGGTCTAGAATCAGTCTTTCTATCCGTAAATGTGTCTGGAGAAGGAACAGGGCCAAACCAGGTGATCCCCGAAGCTCACTCATGACTCAGTTTCCACACTGGTTCAGTTCCTCCCAGCTCTGTGAGGGTGGGGGCTCGCTATGTAAAATAATTAGTGAACCTAAGGAGAAAAATCTTCAGCCAGTGAATGCATTTCATGACAATGACAAGTGGTAGAATGTTCATAGCAGTCTCGCTCCTAGTAGAGCCAAACAAGAAACAGAAGAGTATCCTTCAACAGAAGAAGCGATAGAAACATTGTGACATTAGACAGTGGAGTAGTACACAGTAATGAAAAGGAAACAGATGATTATTACAAGGCAGTCTTCATTTTATGTGACTAATGAGCATGAATTTCAGTCACTATGATTTAGCTAAATAATATTACTTTCCCAAGAAGACATTGAAATTTCAGTCATTGCAGAGCACAAACTTCCTGGCCTGCTCTTCAACCCCCAGGCTTTATGTGAACGGCAGATGTCCTCAGGAGCCATGATCAATGATCTTCCTCCGTTCATAGTCTGCTAGTGATTGGAAGCTGAGTATCTCCTCTTCATTTCACATGCACCCAGCCAAGTTGTGCTGCCTCTTCATCTCCACATCAGAAACCTTTGCAACATTTTACCAAAAATATCACTAACAGAATGACTTAGTTAACAGAGGTGAAAATGTGGTAAAGAAACAGGACCTGAGCATGCTGGGAGCAAATTGGAGTGAAAAGTCCACAGAAGTGCTGCCAACAGCTGGTTGTGGTGATGTGGATGCTGCTGCTCCTCCTACTCATGTGGCAAAGGAAGCAGTGACGCAAATGTGTGTGATGCAGAGGGTGACGCCATCCAGAGAAAACGATGCTCGTGGGACACTTTACTGGAATGTTCATCCAGTTGTGGGGCACACCCAGGATGAAATGCTGGCAGCTGCTCCAACAGTGCACCGAGGAGAGACGCTGTCCACCCTGTGGGTTGTGCAACAGGCTCTAAAGTTGTTTTTTTTTTTAAACAAATGAAATGTTTTAATTCTTAATGATTTTGGTGCTTTAAATTCCAATGTACTAAACAAGTATTAGTATCACCATTTTTCAATGTAATTATACATTTATAACCAACAGTAACAGTTTTTGTGTTTTTAAGGCCTTAAAAGTCATGGAACAATTCTAATTTTCCCCACTGATTACTGAGATCACTTCGTGTGATTTCAGCCTGCGGAGTCACCCAGTCCCCATCACTGCCCCTCAAAGCAAGGGCTGTGGGACCACAGCAGCCTGCATGAGTCTCTCCAGTGCAGAGGGGAAAGAGTCAGGCATCAAAGGACCATACTTTATAATGATGAAATGAATTTATAGGGATTATGTTCTGTACATGTGCCAATACAGGAAAAAAAAAAAACTGAGGAAAATAATCCATGAGGGCTGTTATATTCTAGACCTTGCTCTGGGTGGTGGAGAATTCGGGTTTGTGGGTTTTCATTACCCAAACAATACAAAACAAGAAGTCTCCAGGGTGCACACCTACACATGTAATTTTTTCACAGTGCTGAAGACTGAACACAGGGTGTCACACTTGCCAGACAGGTGCTCTGTCACTGAGTTCCAGTCCCTTCCCAATATGCATTTTTAGAAGTGGAGAAAGTCTGTGAAGGCCTTGGGGTTGCACGTGGCCCCGTCTTCTATCGGGTCTGACTGGCCTCCTGGCTTTGCTCTTTTCTCTCCGGCCGCTCTTTTGTCCACTGTACCTGAATTCCACATGCCGCTCTTCCCCTTCTCTTCTCACCTGTCCCCAGCTGGCTTGTCCTACCTGGGGATGTCACCAACCTTGGGACCCAAACTTTCCTGGAGGCCTCCTCATTCCCAGTTCCTGGAAGGAGGAAAGGGAAGGAAGAGATGAGAGAAGGGAGGGAGGGAGAGAGAGGGAGAGAGAAAGAGGCAGGGAGAGAGGACGTGGAAGGCCCTGTGCAGGCGGCAGGTCTCAGGGAGGATTTAGGCCTGAGATCCCAGCTCCTGAGAAGCGACACTCCATTAACACCTTCGTGGGCACCTGCCACGTCTCCCTGGTGGAGTCTGGAACTCCACCCTATTAGCCTCAAATGGCATTTTGAAATGGCTTTTTTTTGGGACAAACCCCAAAGACATTGCTAAGATTTACATTTTCAAATATATGCTGACCTTTTTTTCCTCTTTCTTTGAGTTCATTTGTCATCAGTGTATAATTGAATCAATATATTTCCTGATCAGCCCCAAGATTGAATAAGGTCACGGGGAGCCGTGTGTGGGCATTAGACATCATTATTTCACTCCGAACGAGCGGCCATGGCACGGAGCATTCCGGGCGCCAAATGAAATTCTATTAGATTCTATTACACTTTTACAATTATAGAGACGTTCCAATATTACAAGGGGAAATGAAGTCATAATAAAAAAGCCCAGAGGTGTATTACAGAGAAATGGGCACACTATTTTTCTAGTTAAAAACTTGATGGAAGGGGTTCTCCTGGCTTTCAGTTGCCGAGATGTGACCTTGTTCTCAAAGCCACCCAGCCAAGCTTGTTTCGGCTGGAGCCATCAGAGCCACACTCGTGGCGCCAGGTCATCCTCTGGACTCAGCTCCTGTGCCCCCAGCCAGCAAAGTCCAGAAGAGATGTTATAGTTGGGAGACAGGGGCAGCTCCAACAGTGAGCCACCCTGGGGCGCATCCCACAGCATGTAGGAGCCAGGTTGTGAGAGGTGGCGCTGGCACCCTGGGGCACTGGTGGCCGCTCTGCCACCCCCTTCCTGTAGGATTATGTATCCAGCAGTAACATGGAATACATCAGCACTTTGGGATGCCCGCTCCTGCCGTGGCACACCACTAATCCACTGTGCTATGATGGTGGAGATCGTCTCTGTCCTGGCATCTCCCAGAAGAGTCCCCCAGCCCTGGAGCAGAGAGGAGACAGGCCAGGTAGCTGTATGCCAGGGCTTCCCAGAGGAGCAGAGCAGCCAAACCTGGCCTTGCAGAGTTGAGAGGATTTGGAGAAGGGGCTGGGGACAAGAGACAAGAACCCTGAAGTTCAGCAGAAGGAGAGACCTGTGTGAAAAAGATGTGGATGTTGGAGGAGCCTGGCCCTTGGTCAGGGACATGGGTGAGGGGGCGAGGGTGCTGGAGTGAGGGTAGAGGGACCAGGAACTGGAGAAGGGGCCTGACCTCATTTCTAGCCCAGAAGCAGCAAGTGTCTTGGACATCTGAGGGCCTGAGGGCTGTGGTCAGCCCTGAGGTGGTGGCCCAGGAGGAGCTGGCGGTGCTATGAAAAGACGACTGTACAGGGAGCCCCAGGAGGGAGCACAGGAGGGACCTCGGGGCCCAGGTGAGGCTCAGATCCCAGGTCCCAGCCCCGGGACAGTGAAAGAGTGTCTGGGGAACAGTAAGGAGCCCTCCGGCCTTACCCAGATATAGCTGACTGGAGGATTAGGGTGGATTTTCAGGTGCTCCAGGTACAATTGCTTGGTCTTCCTGACCTTGCTCTTTTGAGATGACATGTCAGTGTCTGGTAGAATGTTCTCAACTTGAATCAGTCTAACTTTTCTCAGGAAGCGATTTAGGTTGTGCTGGGGGCAGCTCTATGGCTGTGTCTCATCTCCTTCCTCCTCTGAAGGGCACAAGGTGGTGTCTGTAGGCATCTTCGCCATAAAATTACCTTTTCCTTCATAATTAATAACTGTGGGGAAGGTCTTTGAGACTATGTAAATATCCCACTCCTCATTAAAATTTCAATTATTCATTCATGTCATATGAATTCATGGTTTCCTTTAAGATTATAAACTGCAAACAATCATTATTTATTTTGACGTTCAAATTGTCCTAGCTTTGGGCAGCAGGAGCCTTCAGACCAGCATCATGTCCTTTGGATATGTCCCCATTATTCTTTGCTTACCTACTAACTTTTGGGACAATTCGGTGTTCCAGCTTGTCTTCTGCTGCCCTAGCCCTGCGCTGGAATGAGTGGTTTCTCGGAGAAGCCCTGGTTGATTCGAGTGGACAAGTGTAGTTAGAGTCTAGGAACTGGGCGCGGGGTATGGTTTTGCTTTAGGGCGTTGCTGCTCAGTGGACTGAGCTAGAGAATGCATGAATGTAGATCGATTGACCCAGAGACCACATTCACATCTATCTTATCGCTCAGTCTCATCAATCTTTACTGATGCGCCTCAGCTTGAGATGAGGTTGTGTCCTGTTCCCTACTTCTGCCCCACCTGGCTGCAGAGTCTTGTGTTATTACCAACTTGGGAAATAATTAAAATTCCAAGTATAGTTTGTACTGAATGCTCATCCTTTTTTTTTTTTTTTTTTTTTTTTAATCACATCAAGCTGAAAAAAAACACAGTCTGGGGTGGTCTGTATAATAAGAACCTCAAGTTCACCCTGACACCCAGAATCGTAATCCAGAGTTCCTTTTCTGACAGGGTCTGTTTTGGATCATGTCTATGACATGATTCATGGAGGTCTTTCCCTTCCTCTACAGAGAGAAATATGGCTACTGTTAGCTCGATTGCTTCCACACTGGACCAGTCCCTGAGCATGATCTGTGATCCGTCCTCCTAGCAGCACCATGCCCCCATGTGGGCGGCCCCTCACCCTGTCTGTGCCCCAACCTGGTGGACACCCCGTCCAGCTCAGACTCTGGGCCACCACGGCTCCCTGACCTTGGGTGCAAACACTGACCTTGCTTGGACTCTCCTAATGGTTTTAGATAAGGGTTTCATAAGGCAGAGGAGGAGTGAAAACCCCTGAACTGCATCTGACCTTTCTGATGGGAGGCTGCCCCCGTCCTGCTGGCCCCACAGGGCACAGGCTTCGGCAGATCCCAGTGTGAGACAAGTGAGAGGCTGTGCTTCTGCTCAGCCTTCCTCCCTGTTCCCTTTCTGTGCCTCTGTCTCCTCATCTGTGAGACGGAGATGAGCAGAACAGACTCTGGCCCCTGTCCAGCTGGAGTTGGCCGGGGTTCAGCCAGCCCCTGCTGGTGCCCACCCACCAACGTGCCCATGGAAAGACAGGGATGTTGTCTCCAAAGGGTCTCTGGCTTCTTTAGATATGACCAGGCAGGGCCCTGGCTTGTTCACGGGGCTGAGATGCTCTCCTTGGCCTTGGCTCAGCCCTACCCCTGCTGGTGCAGGTCTTCCCCTTATCACAGGAGCAGTCCTGCTCAGCATGGCTTTGAGACCACTTCCCAGCAGCTGGGATTTGTAGAGGACAGAGAAGGCTACGTCTGACGGCTGCCCTGTCATAACGGGAGCCACATGAGCAGAGTGTGTGGGACCAAGAGAAGGCTGCTTCAGCCAGAGCTCAGCATAGAGGCCGAGTAACATCAGGAGCCTGGCTGAGGAGGCACTGAGGTCCCCAAGGCCCTGCAGGCTGGGCCCTAGGGAGACTTCAGATTTCAGAACTGGAGCCTAAGACCTAATGTTTTCCGGCATCTGTTCCCACAGATCTGCAGACATTTTCTATGTTCCTAAAGACTTTGAGCCTCGAGAGGTTACAGACCTGGTGAGAGCTCTTCTGAGCCAAAGGCTCCCCACCAGGGACCCCTCTTCCAGGTTCAGTGTGCAGGGCTCAAGTGTGACTGGGCAGCCGCCTCGCCCCCCAGGCTGTAACTCCCTGTGATTCCTTTGGGGTTCCTAGAGAGAGGTTGCACAGTTCCTCTTCCTTCAGGGAGTGGGTCTGAGGGCAGGCAGCCCGGGGGTCTTGGGTTGGCCCTGAACACCAGCTCTTGCCCCGTCCTCGGTCCCAAGCCCACGTTTTGGCTGTGCAGAGGTCTGGAGCTCCAGGCTAATTGTGAATTAGGAGCCCAATTATGCCCGGCACAATTGGCTCCACACTGCCTCTTCTTCCCGACAGACATGTATATTAATAGTTGGCACTTATTGAACCAAATATGAATATTCATCTTCATTTATATTTCAAGGCCTTTCCTCCTGGAGGCCTGCAGGGCTGCGACCAGCTCCAGCCCCATCACGGGCTGACAGCTCACACTCCTGGGCCCTGACTCCTGGCTCGAGGGCCGCCGGGCGGGCTCCCAGCTGTCCACAAACACTCATCAGGGGGGCCAAACCCAGCGAGCTGCAGAGAATGTGTAATCGTGCTGCGCGCTGCTAATTAGGGAGCTGATGGGGCATTGAGGGCGAGAGGACAAATTCTTTAAACAGAGGACGGGAAACTTGAAGAGCTGTAATTACTTGGAGCAGAGTTCATTTCAGAACTTGGGAGCCAATGAGTCTGATGACAGCCTTGCTTGGAGGAGGGCGGAGAGGTGGGTGAGCGGCTGCCTGGGCACCAGGCACGGGCTTGAAGGGTAGGGTGGTGGGGTTATGCCTCCACCTTCATTTTGCTTAATGCCAGCCAGCTGTGTGAACTCCCCACAGGGGCCACTTCCTCTGCCCCAGGAGCCAACTTAGAGTCAGGCTCCTCAGCTCCATGAGGGCTCCCCTGGCATCCTGAGCATGCAATGTGCCACCAAGACAGCCACCCCTGCCCTGGAGAGTGGGCTGCGGCCCTGTCCTCTGACTCTGATGCGCCTCTTCCAAAGAGTCTGCAGAGATGAGGTGCCTCTGCCTCCCACCACTGGTGCCCACAGGAATAAGACGTGTCTAGGGCTCCGGCCAGTGGCAGTCTACACAAGCTCTTCATGTGTCACTGAAAAGCTTCAGTCCTTTAGAGGAAGTATTGACTCCCGGCTGCTTTGCTTCAAATCCACCCTCCCAGTTCTGCTGTCCCTTCCGTCCACCAGGGGTCTCCTTTAAATCTGTCCGGAATCCCATCCTTCTCTTGGGAAGTCCTCTGTCCTCCCTCTCCAGCACTGGGCATCAGCAGCTAGGGCCCCCTCCTCTCCCTCCCACCTCTTTGTACTGCTGCGTCCAGGGTGAGAGGACAGGCTCGAGGGGTAGCTTGTCATTCCCCAGGAGCTCTATCAATGGTGAATCCACGCAAGGTTTTTCTCTCTTCTGCCCACAGCTGTGCTATCTAGTCCTACAGCCACTGACCCCAGGTGGCTATTTAATGAATGAAATAAAATGACAAGTTTGGCTCCTCATTCACACCAGCCACATTTTTATGCACAGTAGTTACATGCGGGGTGTCATGAGCCCGGGCTGAACGCGTGCAGCCTGCCAGGCTTGAGGTGGAACTCCGAGCCCCGAGCCTGCAGGAATCTTCTGTCAGGGCCTCAGAGCACTGGCTGCCAGTGAGGGAGTGGGGCGAGGGCTCTGCGGGAAAAGTGGCACCTGCGCCCACCACTTCCCTCTCAAGCCTTAGGCGCTGCAATTAGCTGCTGCAGGGGGCTTGGCCTTGCAGCCTGCAGTTCCTTCCTCCCAGGGCCGCAGCCTTGTGCCTTTCCCTACAAGAAGAGATCAGACGCAAACACTCAGGCTGTGGCCGGCTTGTCCATAGGCACGAGGTTGGTACCAGTCCTGCCAGGTGAGGCTTCCAATTATGAATAGGAGGCTTCAGCATGCACGGGCCACACTACCCAGCCGGAGGCCCACCTGACCCCCTCCCCACTAATCAGGGGCCATGTGATGCAGAGCATGCCCTGCAGTTCCGCGTAATTCTGCTGGCCCCAGTTGATGCTTCTCAGAAAGGCCTCAGCCCTTTGACCTGGCCAGTGTGGAACCATCTGGACAGAAGGTGGCAGCTCTATGTTCATAGCATTCCAGACTTTTGTCCTGCCCCTGCGGAGATTGCTGGCTCAGAATGCTCAAGCGGAGTGAGGTTGAGGATGATGTAGGTGTTCTAGGTTGTCTGTGTGAGTTGTACCCCCTAATAAGGACCGAATTCAGGGCCTCTGGTACATCAACCCTTCAGAGGCAAAGTCTTGCTAACCTGCTAAACTGCTTGGATTGGTCCGGAATTTTCAAATCTCCTGCTTCAAACTCCCCGGATGAGGAGAGTGCAAGTGTGCACCACCACACCTGGCTTCTGTGTGAGATTTTACAGGTGTTTCTAGATGGGAGTGTGCCAAAAGCTGTAGGCTTCTGGCTCTGGGTGTGGGAATATGACTTCACACCCAAACAGGGATGAGGACTAGAGATGAGGCCTGGGGGTGAATTGGGAGATGGGGCAAGGTGGGAGGATCCCCAGGGGCAGTACAGGCACCCTGGAAGGAAGGAGCCACCCCTCACTGGTGTCTCTGCCCTTCAGAGCTCATCCATGCAGAGAAAGTGTTGGGAAGGGGGAGGGGACATGGTTATGCCGCCACCTTCTCTTGGCATGTTGCTTTTCAGTTTGCCAAGGGCTTCCTCTAGGTTGTCTGCACGACTTTGGTGGGCACGTGGGGCAGGACTGTCATTCTCATTCTGCAGAAGAGAACTGCTCTGCATAGTGCCACACTGTCCAAGATGGTACACTGGGCTTGAGTTCTCCTCCATCCTCCACACAAGGCTCCACGACAAGGCGGAGGTGCTGGTTGCAGGAGCAGTGCCAGAGCTTCGCTTTGTCCCAGAATGGACGCTGTACAATGGTCACACACAGCTTCAGTAGACCTAGACTTGGGGCTTGGCTCATATTTGATTTCATTTTAGGAGCATCTGCTTTTGAGTCATCTCAAGGTATCCTGGAAACCTACTCCAGAAGTACACCGTGCATTATGGGGGTCAAAAGGTATCTGGGTCTCCAGGCATCCTCCAAGGGACCCTGCTCCTAAGGCAGCCAAAACATTAGGGAAAGGAGAGTTTGGGACGTGGATCAGCACAAGGAAAGGATTTCATTGTGGTTGTCAATTGCCCTGTAGGCCCTTGGGGGCTTTTTCTGTAACTTCTTAGCTGAGCTTCTGTGCACCTCTCCTGTGGGGCTTGTCAGGTGGTTTATCCTGCACAGGTGGCTGAATGCTCCTTGAGATGGTAGATTTTTAGCCTAAGAGTGTAGATGGCTGAATCTATTAGTGCCTGTCCTAAGCTATTTCAGAGGCTGTGGGGATGGGGGTGAGGCATTGCCTCTGTGGGTCCAGAGGGAGGTCTTTGGGAGCTGGGAATGGAGCTGTACAGTCAGCAGCTGCTGGTCCAGAGAGAGGCAGCTGTGTGGGTGCTGGACAGGCCAGAAGCTGACGACAGCGCCTGAGTGTCTGGAGAAAGCCATGGTTCCCCACCTTTCCAACGCCACATCTCCCCTCCCTGCTGTCCTCCAGCAGCAACTGCCCCAGCAGGTCTACGGCACCCTGCTCACCCAGGCAGGTCGTCAGTCCCGAGTTCCATGGCCTCCTCCCCTCTCTCATCCCTCTGGGCCCAGGCTGGTGGCAGGAGACCCCAGGACCTCCCCAGGTGTCTGTCTTTCTTCAGGGTCCACCTGGAGCTCATGGGAGGGAGTGACAGGCCCTGATAAGGACCCGAGTGATGGTTCCATGTTCCACTAAGAGCACTCTGTGAAGGGCCATTGTGCATCCACACAGCTCTGCTCCTCCTCCCTGGGCCCCCGCTGGCAGGGCGCTGGTGCGCGGGGCCAAATGTGGGTGCTCCTGGGTCTCTGGCAGGAAAACTCGGATGGTACCAAAACCTCACCCTGAACCTAGAACGGTTATTAACATATTAATTAATATTTAAAAACTCATTATGCCTTGATGATGGCTTCCTTAATCTGCTTTTATATTAATTGCAGCCACCCAGGAGCAATAACCATACTTATGTGGCAAAATGGAGTCATTCTACTTAATTACGGAGGAGGTTTCACAGGCAGCCTTCAAAGCGCACAAACAATCAGAGGGCTGATGGGATGGCTCCTTTTTAGATTTTCTTTCAAACTGGATGCGGTGATGGTTAGAATTAGGATAAAATCTCCCCATCTATACCCTCACCTTCTTCCCCACTGTGCCTGCCCAGAACATCTGGCCTCCCGGCTTTGGAGCCCAAAAGGGGCCTTGCTGAGGCTGTGCACCCGGAGTGTGAGGGCTCTTACACCCACTCGGTGCCCTGGACAGTACCCCAGGCTGAGCCTCTCGCCTGGTAACCCTCTTCAGGCAGGCTCTGCCTCGGAGTCCCAGGCTGATGCCCTGCAGCTCTGTGCTTGCTGGTCTGTCTCCTGGAGGACTGGCTTTCAACCTGTTCAGTCACCCTGAGTCATCCTGCCGGGCTCAGGCTGCAGCATCCTGGTCTCAATGGGTCGCAAAGCCACTCCCCACCAGGGCAGTAATGGAAGTAGAAGCAGCTCCTGTTCAGTTCATGGGACAGAGGCCACAGCGTGCCTGCTCATGTCCTCCCTGCCCACAGGGGGCGCTCCGCAGTCTCCGAGCATCCGGGGTACTTAGGTTTTGGGTCTGAAGGCATGGCGCAGGCAGGGAGCCGGGTGGTGTGGCTGTACCTGTCTCTTTCAGCGGTGGTGATGGAGGGCCCGTAGGCCTGGTGTGGAATGAGCCCAGGAGACTAGCAGAGTCACTGACAGCGTCTAGAAAGTGATCACACACCTGGGGCATCCCTGCTAGGACCTGGCCCCGAGGAAGCCCGAGGGGCAGGGACAGAGTCAAATGGTGTCGAGAGATGGAATCAGCTTCTTGTGCTTTAGAAATTATGGGGAAGTGACAGGCAGGGAAATTGGTGACTCCCTCCCACAGTGCTGATAACACCGAGCTCATCCATCACCGCAGGCTCTGCAAGAACCATTCAGAGCAGCAGCTTTTCTAAGGGGTCTCTCGAAGCCCTTGGGGCAGGACAGGCCGAGGCTGTTGGCCACCAGGTGCCCAGTGTGGCCCTGATGAAGCTGTGGCCACTCAGGCCACGCTGGACGTCAGGACCAAAGTCTCCAGGTGAGAGCATTAAAGGTAAGGGTAGGCTGCAAGAGGTGCGATTTGGTCCGAGGTTAGTCAGGGTATGTTTCAGGGTGAGGCTGGACCAGGTCGGAGGTCAAGGGACGCTGCCGGCCAACCTAGGAGGGAGGATGTGACTAAGGATTAGACCTGGCGTTCGGTGTGGGAGGGAGGATTCCGTGATGGATGAGGGTGCATTTAGGGTTATGTGTACATCAGGGATGGGGCTCCTCATGTAGGTAATACTTGCTTCTATCTTGTCTGGGGACACAAACAGAGCATGGGCTGTTACTCCCAGGTGTCAGTTCAGGAATACTGAGGTTCTCTCCCCTTCTTTCCAGCCCCATGTTCTTGCTTTCCCACCCAGACCTCTTCCAGGGCTCTCTTCTGTATGATTTCTGAGCCCGGGGATGCCTTCCATGATGACCCCATGGAAATTCTGGAGATTAAACATCCCCAGTCACGTGATTGGACCAGCACGGGGAGTCTGTCACTTCCCTCTTCTCTTCCTCTCTGCTCACAGTCACGTCAGCCCACACCTGCAACTGGGGTGCAGATTCTGTCCTCGCCTCTGCTGGAGGCTCTTCTGTGACTCACCCTAACACGCTTGTCTTTCCCACCTCCTCCTGGATGGCACGGTGAAGGCTTTCTCTTCCCCTTGGAGGACAGACCATCCTCAGAGGTATCTAGCACAGGATGAGCCCGGCATGGAGAAGGCCAAAGTCTGCACTGTGGAGGGTTGAGATGCACGTGTAGCTGAGCCCTGTTCCCATCACTGTGCACCTGGGTATGAAAGTGGGGGAGTGTGGGCTGAAATCAAAGGCCTGGACTCAAATCCTTCTCTACTGTGTACCCACTGGATAGCCTTCAGTGAGTCACCTCACTCTACTCAGTTTTGCCATCTATAAAGTGGGGTGCTAACATGCCCTCTGGGGCAGTGCAGCTTTGAGGGTTCAGTGACATCTGCTGGAGACAGCAGTCACTCACCAAGCAGCTGTCCTCCGGCCCTGACCTGAGGGAAGCACAGCTCCTGGAAGGAGGGGCAGGCTGATCCTGTGGGGAGGACTCTGGAGCGAGACTCTGTCCTTCCCATTCATCCGCCATGGGCCAAGGGAGCTGTGCTTTCATCCTCCAGGCCCTGCTGGTCATTGGCCGAGGCCCCCTTGGGGGCATCGCTCCTGGGCCTGGCTCCACGGTGCAGAGCGGTCATTGGAGAGTAGTGTGAGGTGCTCAGAGCAGTGTACACACCAAAGCTGGGAGGAGCTGTCAGAAATTGGAGGAAGGATGTGATGAGACCCGAGAAGGGCACCCCCAGTGCCTAGCGTGATGATTTTGACTATGAGGTCCAGAGTGTGAGGCCTGGGGTGGCTGAGAGGCAGTCAGCTCGTCCAGGAACGAGCTCACTCCACACTGGACAGACAGACACTGGGACCCAGGCCTTCAAAGAACAGAGGGTTCTTTTTCCAAGGAGGGAGAATTGGAAGATAGCACTAATGAGCTAACACTTGCACATTTCTCCCCACACCAGGTGCTTTCGAAAGATTTAAGAGTGTAGTCCAACAGTCCCACGCAGTAGAGGCTAAGGTACAGGTGAAGGCAATGAGGCCTGGCTAAGTGACCAACATCCCTGGAGCCGCGAGTAGTAAAGAGGGGACAGGAGCAGCAAGACTCACCAGAGAGAAAGCAGAGGGCATCCACATGAGAGTCTACTCCCTGGGCTGCTCCACTGCCAGAGGGAGCTCTGTGACCGGCAGGGAGCTGGCCTGGATCCACCTCAGAATGTGGAGTCCCTGGAATGCTGGGCGAAGTGACTCTCTCAGGGCCACACACCTGGTAAATTAAAGGGTCCTGCGGCTTTCTTCTTTCTCTTGTGCTCCTCACACGCTCATGCTTACCGACTGCTCTGGGCCAGTGCACTAGCTTTTGGAGGGGTACCCAGGCTGAGGAGGAGGAAGATGGGGCCAGCCTCCTCACACAGACTCACAACAGACATGTCGCTCATCAGGCTTAGTTGAGAAAGGTTTTCTAAGTTCCTGGAGCCCCTTGGAACAACTGAGTCCGGCTTATTGTGCTCAGTTCTTCAAATTTTACCACAAGTCACGGCATAGGGAAGGCGGAGAGCTCCTCAGACAGGAAGAGGAAGTGGAGCAGGAAGTGAGGCAGAGGCTCCACCCTGGCTGCCCCATACAGAAGCCCAGGAGGAGTGGCGTCCCTTGACCTGAGGGTTTGGGTCCTCCTAGTGAGTGGAGTGGTGTCCTGTCCTAAGCTTCCAGCTGCCCAAGGGATGGGGCAGGATGTACCATGCAGACAGTTTCTAGAAATGGCAGTGGGAGCGAAGGCCAGCTCCACAGGGCCTCCACACGTGCACGCTCGGGCACAGGGAGAGAAAGAGCTCATTCTGAGGTCTGGTCGGGGAGTGGAGGCTGCGGAGTGGTAGGGCTGCCTGTCAGGTACTAATTATGATTTCTCTCCCTCCCTGGCACGGGGTAAGACCGAGCTTCTGCTCCATCATGGGGCCACGTGACAATTTTCTGGCCCGAGCACTGTGAGCAGAAATGACATGAGCCACTTGCAGGGTGGAGCATTTCAAACTGGTGACATTGTCTTCCGTGGTCTTCCTTCCCTCTGCATGTCCCAGATGGACTGCGGCATCAGCAGGGGGCCTGGGGTGACTGCAGTGACAACATGGGACACAGTCCATAGAGAAGGGGCAGGGCTTGTCATTGCAGATCACTGGATTATGTGCCCGAAGCAGACTTATGCTCTGGGCTTGGACTGGGTTCAGGACTTAGCGCCTCAGTGTGTACCCGGCATGGTCCGACTGCACTAAGACCAGTGAGGGCCAAAGGGCAGCAGCTGCCTGACACATTTTCTCTGCCACCATGAGCTACCTGAGCTGCCCCTGCAGGTGGCTTCCAGCTTAGGAAGGACCTATACTGAAAGTCTGTATTGAAAGGAGAAACTGCAAAGAGAGATAGAATCTGAAGGACTGAGTATTTATGGATAAGATGCTGAGTTAACCTGAAAGAGAGTTTTCACCTGGAAAAGGCTGAGCTCTCTTTAATTGGCAAGTTAAAATGTTTCTTCTCTTCTTTTTCCAGACACCTGGAGAACACAAGCTTGTGAACAAGATGAGATGAATTATAGAAAACAAAGGTCTGTGATTTTACAGAGACCTGAATATATAAAATGTTGTCACTTTGTGCAAACTCAGTTGAGTCTGACTCTGGAGTCTGGGCCTGTTTGTCTCTTGCTATCCCCACTCATCTGTGTCCCTCTTGTTCTCAGATAGCTCCTGTCCCCCCAAATGCTGCCCCGCCTCCGTGAGGCTCCAAGGGGCCAGGGGTCTCACTGAGGATGATGAAGGCAAGATGAATGGGCACCAGGGAGGGGTGGGCAGGACAAAGGAGGCCTTTCACGTGGGTGGCAAGTCCTTAGGTCAGAAATAGCGAGGCCTAGACAAGACGAGACAGTTCTACGGGGTCTCGGGGCCAGCAGGGGCCGTGTGGAGCCACGAGGTAGATGCAAGTCTTTCCCCATAACTATCGTGCCCTCCTTCCTCTTGGACTCTGTCTCAGAATATCATAACACCAAATGCCACCAGAGCCCGTGTCAGAAACCTGGGTCACCCTTGATCCCTCCTTGCACTCACAGTCCCCATGTTCTGTTCCCAGCCCTCTGTCCCTAGCTACGACTAGGGACTGGACTCCCAAGGATTCCCCCAGGGTCCCTGCCCCAGGAGGCCGATCCCATGGACTTCCTTCATGTTGTCATCTTCTTCCCTAGCTCGCACCCCTGCATGTTCACCAGAAGTTTCCTGGGTCCCTCAGCCGAAGGGAAACACCTTCTGTGTGACATGGTAGTGGCTCCACACTGTCCCTGCCCCTAGGGTACAATACCAATCTTTACCACCTTCTTAAGTCAGGTCACACCGAGGCGAATAGTCCATGGATGAAGCTCCTCTGTCTCTTCTCATTCTGAGGGGCCTCATGTTTTCTGTCAGGAGGCGACATATCGAGGCTGCCTGGAAGGATTTCGGTAAAGGATGAAGATAACGGGTCTAAAGTGTGAAGATCAAACACCAGCGCACAGTAGTCCCTTAATGCTTCCGAGGAAGCTGTAATTAACTGTTCCTTCTCCTCCTCTTCACTGTCTTTCCCAGGAGAGGTCTCTCGCCTGTCTCCTGCCTGTCTCTTGGGATCCTGGTCTCTAATCTTCCCCTTCCTCCTCTGCAGAATCAGCCTCCTGTGTCTGAAGCCCCTCCAACTCCTGGACGCATATGCGCAGCCCTCCAGCACCTCGGTGGAGCCCAGAGTCCTTAGCCTAGCATGTGGGAAGCCCCCCCAGCTCTCCTTTTGGCAGCTTTGGGCTGACTTGGGGCTGTTGGGTCCAACCTTGCTCAGGCAGAGGCCAGGCAGCTCCAGAGGCTCATGGGGATGGGAAGAGATGGGTGGAAGCTGCAGGTGGTGCCCGGGAGGAACTGGCCCTTTCAGGATGTTCCTACTGAGGTACTGTGGCCTTGGGTAGGGATGGGAGCCCAAGAAACCGGGGGGCCATCAGGAAACCAGGGGATCTGACCTGACTCCTGGGGAAAGAGGTTTATAATAATGTAGATATAGTTTCAGGGACTCCTTTTCACACCCTAGAAGGAAACAAAACCTATAACCAACACAGCAAAATCCATGAGTATAAAATATAATATTTCTCTATAGGTGGAGGATACCTCCGAAGACCTTGGAATCTCAATATGAAACCTCACATATATGTACCATGTTTTCTTCTATATACCCTGCAATACTGCCACATAACACCAGTGTTAGTCTGTCCTTCCATGTTTTATCCACCCCCCCAACCCCTCTGCTTCACTTCCTGTGTGCTTTGGGGACATTGTGAAGTAAATAATACTTAAACACACAGCACTGTGATGCCAAGACAGTCAGTCTGCTGACTCTGACGGCTACTAAGTGACTGTTACAGCTTGTATCTAAGGGTCTCTAAGTCTTACAAGGTCATACGCAGGACTTTCTGTAGGTAGGTGGATCTGGAAGAAGAAAGGGGTGCGAACCAGCCTGGACTGGGCTTTGAAAGATGAGCATGATCTCCTCTGCAGGAAAAGCAACTGAGTGGAAGGACCTTCAAGCAGAGGAGAGAGCTGGGGCTCATAATCAGACTGACCTTCAGGGGAGCTGGGAGGGTGTGAAGTAACTGAGGGCCAGGTGGAGGGGAGTCACTGGTGTAAGGAGCCTCCTGAAGGTTAGCACCAGGTCAAGACATGGTCAGAACTGCATTCCAGAATGACCATCCCAGAGGCGGTTCTGGGTAAGGAGATTCCCAAAATGGGGTGGGAGCAGGGGCAGTGCGAGCTCTGTGAGGTCCCCACCCCTCCCCCTTTCGCTCTGTGGAGAGTAAGGGGCCCTGGAGTGGGGAATGAATGCAGCTCCCTGGTGCAGTGACGAGAACACCCTCCAGGTCCCTCACCCACCCTTCGTCCTTTTTTCTCTTACCCTGGGAATGCCCTGGGATTCACCCCCTTTGTACGGGCCACCCTGCCAGTACAGCAGGGCTCATTTGGACCCTGGAGAGCATTTCTGTAGCAGCTGTACCCAGGGCTCTGGGCCTTGGCCAAGACACAAAGATGCCCAAGTGTATTGCCCTGTTTGGCAGGAGGCAGCCCAGAGTGAGGACGAAGTGTAGGGACCTGGGGCCAGCCACCTGGGTCTGGTCCTGATCCCACTACTTCCTAGTAGCGAGATGCTGAGCAGCATGCTCGGCCTGTCTGGGTCTCAGTTTCTCCATCTATAAAGTAGAAATAACCAAGCCTGGCTCTCCTAGCTATGAATGGGTCAGCAGTACCTACAACACTGGACACACAGACACCCCTGTGGGCTTATTAGCTATTGTTACTGTCTTATTTTTCTACTCCTGGATCTATGGAGACCCAATCGCATGCTAGTGATGCTTGGTCCAGGAGAGAAGACATTGCATGGGAATTTGGTACACTGGAGTGGGAGAGAGGAGAGAGGAGAAAGCAAAGACAAAGAAAGGACAGATCTTGAAGGCTCACCTCAGCCTCTTCAGACTGGACAAGAAGTCCCTTGGCAGCAGCCCTGACAAGCTGGCTTAGCCTCCTCCTGCACACTTCCAGGGAGGGGAAACTCATCTTTTTCAGATGACTTGAATTGTCGCTGGACTCTGAGATTACTGAGATCTTCCCTTGTGACACACATCTCAGGCCTTAACAAAATGCCTGAACTTCCCTGGAAAGCCCAGGTCTCTGGAGACTCCCCCAGATAGTTTTGGAAATTTTCAGTGGTACCTTATGTGATTCTGTGCTCATGGGGCAGCTGACTGAGCTAGACTCCTGACCAGCTTTTACTACCACGGACACCCCAATGGTCATCTTGGAGTGCATTGTGCCAGGCTTCTGCCCCCACTGCCAATAATGGGCAAGCAGAACACTCTCCCTCCCCTATCATCTGACCTTCCATGCAACACCCAGCCGGAGGTCTGGGTGCACCAGGGCTCCCTGCCCAGGGACAGCACACTTGCTCCTGGGTGGCTGACTATGTAGGCTCCTCTTCCAGCTGTGGGACTACATCCTGTGCTCTTGCTGGGACTCCTACATGGCTAGATTGGCCCTCCAGGAGCTCTTACCTGCCCCAAGCCCCATAGGAAGTGAATGTGGCCTGAACTCAAGTCCTTCCCGGACTGGGTACCTGTGTTTGCTTAGACCAGGCCCTGATGCTCCCGCCGGAAGTGCAGAGGCCACTTGGCCCCACCTGCCCTTTCCTGGATGCATCTCTTGTTTTCTTGATTTCCTGGTGCCTGTCCCCCTTCTGCTCTTTAGACTGGTACAGTGAAAGTCCGTTCTTAACAGCAAGCATGATGATGTTTATCCAGCACTTATGGTGTGCCAGGCCTGTTGCCATATTTCCCCAAAGTATGACCGGATCTTATATTAACTTTTGTTCCAAAAGACACAATGGGGTTTATTTCAGGGGATACCGTATTTTTTCATGCACAATAATCTATGTTTATTTTTGTACAATAATCTATTCAAATATTGCTGTATCATTTTCTGGAACCTCATCATAACTCTCTAACTCATGAATTCCAGCCTGAATTTCTCCTTACTCCATTTCCTGTAGAACTACTGGCCCCATCTGCTCATGTTCAGCATTAGTGCTCTCTTTAAACGATCATTTCTTGTCCACATAGCCTGTTTGTAGTGCGTCTGCACAGCTGTCAGTGATTTTATCCCATGAATTCTTCACCAAATCATCACTTCTTGCAGGACAGTTTCCATAAAATCAAATGTAAACTGAAGAGTTATGAGACAGGAATGTTAACAAAAGTGATGACAGTTAAGAACGACATTCACCCGAAAAGTGATGCAAAATTATAGGCACCAAAATCCAGAAAATGTTTATGTTACATGAGTGCATTAAGCATCTCTTGCAACACGTGACATATTGAATTATTAAGACTCATGTTAGACACAACCACAACTGTTGGTTATCAACTGTACATGTTATTTGTGTGTTATGTTGGTATCTGATTGGTCATTTGCCAATAAGACTAGAGTTTATCTGTTTACAGAGGCATTTACCTCTCATCCAGTGGTGCCCAGTTATAACTTATATTATCATTTAAGTATTACTGTCAATAATATTAATCTACATTTAATTACATGTTTATATTATGACAGTGGTACCTCAATTCATGAACTTAATTCTTTCCATGATTTTGCTTGCAAAGCAAATTGGATGAGAACTGAATCAAATTTTCCTATAAGGTCAACATTGAATCTAACCATAGAACTTGATTCTGTACCATTGTATTTTATAATTTGGTACCACCACTGTGTGTTGCAACAGATATACAAAATGGGTCTGGCTGGCAGGCAATCATAACTGGAGCTTATTTGAAGGTAGGTCTTATATTAAAAGCATTCAGAAAAATCATGCTAGGACTTATTTTCTGATCAGGGCTTATTTGGAGGGAAATATGGCATATCCATTAGAAGAAGGATACTTGCTTTCTGTGTGGCCTTGGACAAGTAACTTAATCTTGTAAAATGCGTTTTGCTTTCCTCATCTGTTAAATGAGATAATCTACCTCACAGGCTGTGGTACAGATTAAATGAATCACCAGACATGAGGTACGTAGAATAGGGCTTGACATATAGCAAATGTTCCAAAAATGTTAGTGGTCATTATCACAATAACTTAGTAAGTGAAATTCCATGGAGGGTAGAATCAGTCCCTGAGGGGGGTGTACCTTTCAGAAGCTACATGGCTGGCTAAAGGACTCACTCTCCTAACCTCTGAGTACGTGGTGGCGAACTGTGATGTGCATGCACCATGGAAAGCTCCCGGATGTTCTCCATCACTGCTCTAGATACTTCCTCATACAGAATCTGGTCTCTTGGTGAAATCTCTCCAATTCTAGTGATTGTCCTCAGCATGCCTGGGTAGTGGCAGGACGCAAGAGTCCAAGTGTGTTTCTTCTCTACAGACGTGAGACCAGTCATTGAAAGCTGAAGGAAGCCAAGGGGTAGAGTGTGATAGAGGACATGCGGGGAGTGGACCTGGGATCCTAGGGTGGGGCAGGCACAGCCTGAGAGGGACTCTGGGAGGGGGTAGGGCAGGTGCCTGCAGGTTGTTCAGAAGCTGCCTGGGGTGATTGGTGACAGTGGAATGGCCCAGGATTTAGAACCCAACAGAGGCAGCCTCCTTCTCCTGTGTGTTCTGTTCTCCAAAAAAAAAAAGCATCGCAGGATATACGGGGCCCGAGCCTGAGAACTCCAGGTAGATCAGATATGATGGTGCTGGGGTGCTGGGGCTGCACATCAATGCCTAGAGCCTGGGAAATACGTCCCTCAAAATTTGACCAGGGTCAGGACCTCAGCCCTGGTCAGTTTCCCAGGCTGTAAAATGGGGAGGTCGAGCCACAAGTACACTCTGAGGCCTGCTCACTGCTAGGGGTCTTTTGGACATGTTACACACAGAGGTGGAAGTGCTCTGGACTGGAGAGATCAGTCCCTGAAAATAAGAGATACAGGCTGCTGCCCTGCTTTCTGCTTAGTTACTTACTTTCTCAGGGGTTCAATTTTCATAAGTGGAGAAAAATACAAGAGCAGAAGTAATCACAGCTCCTGGTTCCCCCAAGCGTCCTGCTCACCCTGTTGGAGCTCTGCTGTGTGAGCAAGCGAGGGCCCCAGCCTCTCAGTGAGACTGGCTGATACATGCCATCTCAAGGCAGACACTGTGGTAGACACACCAGTGCCCAAGGTCGAAGGTCCTCACTACCATAAAGATCACCCAGGCCAGGCCTGTGTTTGGGGCATTAGGCTGTAGTGTGTCCCACAGAAGCTGAGCACCTCACTCTTTCCTCAAAGTCAGCCATGTTGGAATCCCTGTTGTAAATCAAGGGAAGCCCCTTTATTTATTTCCTGAAAAAATATGAAAACAAAACAGCTTTTATAAATTGTATTTGCTTAAAGGGAAGCGATCAGAGACCAGCCTGTTTCCAGGCTGTTGGAGGTGCTCATTTGCATACGGATATGCTATTTATAAACGCACATCTATTCATTAAAGCAGCTTCCCCAAGGCCCTCAGCTGCTCAACAAGGTGCAGGCTGAGCGGGCGCACCAGCCCTGTGTCCTCCAGTTCTGCACAGTCTCGCCAGCTTCAGCGACAAGGTGGCCAGTCAGGTGCCAAGAGAGGGAAAGAGGACTAATGTGGTGCAGGGCAAGGTGCATGGAGGCCACGGTGAGGTGGGACCACCAGGCTGCAGCCTGACCCCAGGGGGCCCAGGGGTGGCTGGGGTAGCATTAGCTGTCTCACCTGCACTGTAGCGATGGAGGCCGGCTAAGGACCTCCAGCCGCCCATCCTAGCCTGCAGCTCCTCCTGCAGGGGAAGCCTGGCTGGTCCCTGAGGCCAAACCCTGGTGAGCTTGCGAGGTTCCCAGCAGCCACCAGCCGGCCAGTCTGCTCCATGCAGGGCCGTGTGCTTTCCTCTTCGCGTACACTTTTCTAATGGGATTAGGCTTCACACGGGTCAGGGAACAATTTATTATTCTGCTGGCTAGAGCCAAGTTTCTCTTTGAAAAATGGTTACTCCCGGAGTCGGCAATTACTTCAAAATAAATTTACCAAAGACAAAATTGTGCCTCTTGGGTCAGTAAACGACTTGCCTGTTTGGGGCTGAGGAGACAAGGTGTTTATTAAGGACCGCCTTCGTTTCCTGTGCAGGTTTTTCAGTTTGAATAATTGTCCAATTAAATATAATTTGGAAGTCAGCGCTAACCCAGTGGCTGGATTGCGGGAGGAAGAATCACTCGGAGGCGTGCATTAATAAATCCCTCGGAGCCCCATCGCTCCCCAAGCCCCTCCTTTTGTTTAATTTTGAGAAATTTTTTTGTCTTCCTACAGCCTATAGCCTCCCATTTGGAAATGAGCTTCTTTCCCCCAAAGAATTCCCAGGCCGTGCTTCCATCTGTCTGTCTGCGTCTCCCAGCAAGCGATGCGTGGGGTTTCTCGGCTGGACCCGCACACTATGCTGGGCCTCACTGGGCGATTCTTTTATGGCCTGTACACTTGTGAGTTTGTTCTTTCATTCCTCCATTCAGTCAGCAAACACATACTGAGAACTTCCTCCCAAACAAGCCCTGCGCTGGATGAAGGAAAAAATCAGACATGGCCCACTCCCTCAAGAAAGACCAGGTCAGGCAGAGGGACAAATAAAAGGGCCATTGACTCTCAGACCAAGTCAAATTTCCCCATAATGTTGAGCCTGACTTACTTCTTGTCCAGTTCGGTTTGCTACCAGAATGATGGAAAGAATTAAATTCTCAAACTGAGGTGCCACGGTAGGGGGCAGCCCTGGGGACTCTCAAGATGCTGGGTTCCCTAGGAGTGGTTTATGGGGGGCAAAGGGATCAGAGGATTTATGTGGCCCCATTCTGGCCAGCTGGGTCTGATGGTGTGAAACACCAGCACAAAAAGCGGGTCCCTGTTGGAAGGGAGCAAAGACCTTGTTCTGGATGTAGAAGCCATCTTTCCTGAGGGTATTTCCTTTCCAGGGACAGTGTCCAGGCCAAACCACTGGCCTACAAAATGGTCTGGTCTCCTTTTCTGAGAACCTGTGGCTTCGTTCCAGTGTGGTACCTTCTAGAAACTGGTACCGGGGCCACAGGAAGTGGGGTGCTAGTCCTGGATGGGCAGAGATTGGCCCACCATAGCCACTGAGGAATGACTCATGAAAAGCCTTTGTACACTGAACTCTGTTCTAACCACAGGTGACACTATGAGCACAAGAGGGGCACGAATCTCTGGGACATGAGTGTTGAGGTCCCTGAGAGACAACCAGCAGGAGCAAAGGACAACCAGCAGAGGACATAGTGTGTCAGTGGTTCAGAAAAGTACAACGGGGAAAGGCTCAGTAGGGATCTGGGACCCGGGTATGAAGGCATGGCTGGGGAAAGTCTGACATTTCAGTAGAGACTTGAAGGTAGTGAAGGGGATGAGCGAGGAGGGTGAAGAGGAAGAGCTTTCTGGGCCTGAGAACAGAAGGGTCTGAGGCAATAGCGCTGTGAAGTGTATTCGGCTAGAAGGTCAGGGCTGGTAGAGTGAGGAAGGTGGGGGGGGCTGGGGGTTGGGTGGGAGTCACAGAGGAGACAGCAGGAGACGTAGAAAGTAAGGGAACAAGCTGAGGGCGAGGGCTTTGTCTTCTGGCCTCTTCTGTTAGTTTAGATGCCGCCACAGCCTCCCTTACGGCCTGTGGCTCCGCTGTTCGCCTTCCCCAAGCCTCCCCACAGGGCCACAGTGGCGTCCACTGGCTCTCTGAGGTAAATGCTGGCTCTCAGGCAGTTCGGCAGAGTCCTGAGGGAAGGAGGCACAGAACAGGTGGTGAGGGGGTACAGAGACCCAGTCAGCTGGGTCCCTCTGGCTACCACCCCTGTTCTTGTTCAGCCCCACAGGGAAGGAAGGAGCGGCGCTTGTCTGCCCATATTCACAGGCATGGAGGTGATCCAGGTTGAAAGAAAATCAATAAGATGTGTCCATTTATGTGGCACAAAGGAAGAAAGGTCTGCAGACAGAAATAGGCCGGGATTCACACGCAGGCGACTTAATAAGACTTTCCCCCAGTTTGAAGAGGATGGTAATTTAGATTTGCCTTTGAACGTCTCCTTTTTGTGCCTCAATAACTCTTAGGATCAGCCTGCTTAGGAAGCAAGGAAAGGAGATTGGCCGCCTTCTTAGAAGACAAGCCCGTTTGGGAAGGCCGCTTGCTCGGAGAAGTTCAAACAGCGGCCTTGAGAAAAGATGAAAGTGTCGTATCAGCACATCCTCGGCCCATTGATCACGATGGAGGCCTGGGCCTGGTGCATTTGGGCTGAGGCGGGACAATGAGAACAAGGCCAGGCTGCCGGGAGGCCTCCTCTGAGCCACGGCAGTGAGAGATGCTCATTACCGGCCGGGGCTCAGTGGCCAGGTAGGGGCAAGAGGCGGTTGGGCTCTGTCTGCAGAACCTGGGCCCAGTCTGCAGGCCGACAGCCCTCACCCAGCTTTGGCTTAGGAGACCGGCGGGCTCTGACCCTGGGCTGTGGCGGGCAGGGCTCCGGCTGCCTCTCCTGCCTAGGCCTGGCCCATGAGCTGACCCAGTACATCCCCTTTCACCAGAGATTTCTGCCAAGCAAGTGTAGAATGCTTGCAGGAAAGGGCAAGGACTGAGTCCTGGCCTGTGAGGGCTCTAGAAGGACGGTGGGTATGGCTGCCCCCACTTTGTGCTACCTGGGTTGGCACTCACCTGGGCTGTCCACTCTGATAGGAAAAGTTTGGGTGCCCAGGCTTCAGTAAGCCAGCTGGGACTCTCTGCACAGATGCCCTGAAGTATTATTTCTCTCACCTCACCACGAATGACAACCCCCCCCAACTTCAGTGTCCTTGCCGTGCCTGGTTCTCTCCCTACTGCCATTCTTATCACCCTGTCACTGACCAAGCCCTGACCCCAGGCTCCTCCACGGCGGGCATCGCCCACACAGCCATTTCCCAGAGCCTACGCCTGGTGCACAGCAGCTGCTGCAGTGTCTGGATGTGCCTCCTTCCTCGGCCAGCCGTCGGGGAGGAATGCTGGGGTCCTGTGCTCAGGGAGGTTCCAGCCCTGCCGAGGTCTGCGTGGCTGGTCGAGCCACAGGCCCTGCATGTCATGAGGTGTGGCTTCCCCTCAAGGCGCTTGCATCTTAGTGACCTGGCCCCTCAGATTCCTTGAGGGGAGTGGAGGGTGCCTAGGAGTTAGTCAGGGATTTCATCCCAAAGCCCAGTTGGGCGAGTCCCTTCTCCCCTCCCCAGTCCTCCCCTTCGTCCGCCCGTGTGCTGCTGTCTGTACCTGGTGTCGCAGCCTTGGAAATGGCAGCCTGTCAGAACTGACATCCGATGAAAGTGTGAGCTACACACTACAGTGCTAAGACCCACTACCAGAAAGAAGAATAAAATATTTCATTAAAATTTGGAAGTGTCTAGTTAGACTCTCAGCACTATGTATACACAAAATTATATGGACCATATGTTGAAATGACAATATTTTAGGCTTTATGACCCAATAACAGTATTGGGTAAAATTAATTACTAAAATTGACTTCATCTCTTTTCATGTGACTACTGGAAACTTCAAACTATCGCAAGGCTCTCCCTGTGATCCTAGCTGGCCTGCTCCGCCTGGTCTCTGTACGTGAGTGTCCCAGGCATCCAGGGTATAAGACAGCAGACGTGAACGGAGCCGTTTCACAGGGATGACACTGGCTACTGAGAGAGACCAGGCCTGCCAGAAGGAGGGATAACGCCAAAAGCCGGGCTTTTGGGAAATCTTTAGGCTTTTCTAGTACCTGAGGCTGACGGCCATTTTCCTGAATGGTAAATAATGCTGACAAGGGTTCTCACTGATGGCTAAGGGCATCACTGGCAAGCAGGGCAGACCCTCTGGGCACTTCCTTCTTTCCTCTCGGAAGTTTATCTGCTATCCAGCGTTCTCCATGAAGGGTCTGGGGACCCTTGCTAGGAAGCAGGAAGGGATAGAAAGTGGTCTGATGTGAGTCTGCCTCTGTATCCCTGGGCTCCTCTGGCCTCTGGACCCAAATTCGACTCTCCAACAGGAAGGCTGTCATACTTTCACCCCCAGGATGGCCTTAACCTCCGAAGTCCAGCTCACTGGCACCTCATCAGGGGTCACTGCCCCATGAAACTTTCTGCTCCTCTGACAAAGGCTCCTACCTTTCTGCTGTGGTGACCCTTCCTGCTTGTGTTTCCCATTTGCCTGGTGGTAGCAGCCCAGGAGTGAGACTAGGCACTGTGTCCTATACCCCACACAAACGTGGGCACAGGACAATCCACGTGCGGGAGCACGTGAGTGAATGGACAGTCTTTGATTGGATCAGCCTCGGAGGGGACCAGGGTCAGGGATGGGAGGAGGAGAAAGGGGAGACGGAGATCTCGAGAAACTTCCCTGGACTGACAGACCCTGGGGTTCGAGACCCTTGGTGCAGGGTGGTACATACACCAGGGACCAAGGGTTGCACGAGGAGCTTTGTGCCTTCTCTGGGTCCTGCCTGTGGCTTCCTGCAGGAGCCAGGAGGAGTAAGCTGAGTCAGGAGCCCAGGGGTCCCAGGAACCCTGCAGCACCAAGGCCACTTGGGAAGGGAGTGGCTGGATGCTGGGAGAAAGCAGTGCCCTGTTGGGGTGGGCGGCTCCCGATGGCCTGGGAGGTTTGTGCAGTGGCTGATGAGTGAGCTAGAGAGCTCAGAGAGCCTCAGGGAGCCTCAGGGAGGCCGGGCTGGCTGGTACATGGGAGCAGAGTAAGCAGGGTGGTAGAGACTCATTGGGCACAGGAAGCAAGGCGGAGGACTCCAGGAAAGTGCTAGAACCCCTCGAGCAGGACACACATGTGGCCCTGACATGGACAAGTGTGTTGGCAAGGCAGCTGGGCTCCAGGCTCTGCCACTCACCTGCCCTGGGACACCTGTCAAGGTCTCCACACTCCTACAAACCCAGGGAGCAGAGAACACCATTGTGGTTACCCTGGGGGCAGCAGGCACCTGGCTTCCACTGCAGGTGGGTTGCTGATGTCCTGACGCACTGCTGCCCCCTTTGAGCCTTGGACTCCTCACATGCAGAGTCCTTGGGAGTCTGGGCTGCTGCACATCCACTTGAGAGAGCGCCGGCTGTGGCCCTGCTGAGAGGAAGTGGCCGCCACACCTCCCGGCCAGTGGGTGCAGATTTCACGGACTCCTGGGGTGAATGGATAAAAGGCGCTGCCTCCACCTTCCTCCCCAGCCTGCGGCCATCACCTCACCTCTCCTCCTCTCTGCAGAAGTGTAAGAATTATTATTTTTTAAATCCTCATTGGAATGCTAATTTTGATTTTGAGTGTCTGTCATGGGCTCTTTGAAGTTTTTCAGACAAAATAAGTATCTCCTTAACAGAGGGGATTAGCGCCTACTTGTTTAGAATCCTCAGACTGAGAGTGACAACCAATTTCGGAATCTGTGGGCTTTAGGGAAGCCGCAAGAGGAAGGGCGGCCTCCCGCCTCTCGCCTCCCACCCTGGTGGTCAGCCAGCTTCCCATAAATGGTTTAATGGGGTTAGAGTTTAACCCCTCAAATAGGGATCAACCAGGCAGATCTCACTATTTAAATCCAGCAGGACTATTCAGAACTCTTTCATTCTCTAAAGTTTAAAGAAAACAAAGCCATTTCCCTCACGGAATTTAGGGCCCACTCCACCGGCTGCCCCGAATTCCTCCCTGAAACATAGGCCGTGGCTCCGCAGGTAATTCATGGCCAGGGCTGAGCCCAGGCTGGGACATTCCTGGCTTTATGATTCCGCTCAGTTTGGGAGCACTAATGGGGCAATTTGTAAAGAAAGAAATATAATGAGTTATCACAAAGCCCAGCAAGGACTCGACAAACCAGGCACTTCTCATCCATCAAGCATCCTAGCGTGGTTGAAGACCAGCAGCGCCAGAAATCCTGCGAGGCCCCTGGAAACACAGCCCACCTCTGCCTGGACCTGCACTCCCACGCCTGGCAGCCCCTGCCACCACCTCCCGCTCCCTGCGCTCCATCACCTAGATCGCGTTTCTCAAGGGCCAGGTGACGTGGGTGATGGTGTGAGGCCAGTGGAAGTAAAAGGGCAGACAGGGAGGGATTTATTTGCTGAAACAAATGTCATGCAGGACATTTTTAAAAAGAGCATAAGTACCATGGGAGGCCCCCCTAAGCATGAGGCTGTGGTGACATTTGCCCAAGATGGGCACTGCCAGCTCATGCCAGGGCTGCTGAGCTATGGCTCAATCCAACTTTAAGACTGTGAACAGTGATGTCAAATCCATCCAGTATGTTACATAGTGACAAACTCTGCCTGGACCTAAGGGTGGACTGGGTACCCGCTTGAGAGGGCAGGTGATGTGCTAAGAGTCCACTCTGGAAGCAGCACACTGTGAGCTCGGGTTATGGACCCACAGCCAGTGCCCCGATCCTCCTTCACAAGCTCCTTCACAGCGAGGTCTCAAGAGCAGAGATGAATCTTCAGGGGACTCACGTTAAGCCATGGCTGCTGGTCAGACTGTGTACACCATGGTCTGGGACGGGGTGGGATCGATGCTGGGGGACAGCAAGGAGCGGTAGGAAGAGCAAGGTCTGGGGGTCCATCCAACAGCCAGGTCTTTGGACTCGGCACCCGCCCACCCCACTCATCCCTCATGCTGGGCTCCTCTTCTGTGCCTGCTTACTCACTGTTCCAGCTCAGGACAGGGACCCAGGGCAGCCAGGGCAGGCAGTCTGGTCCATGCTCAGGCCTCTCTGTGCTGAGTGGCCCGGTGCCCTCTTCCCTGTCCCACACGTCACTGCTGGACCCTGGGGATCCTCCCTGGGCCTTTGCCAGAACTGCAGGTCACCGCAAGGCCCCCAGACCAGCAATGGGACTGCTAGAGGTCTGGCTTCTGGAGGGGCTGTGTAACCTCAAACCTAGTGCACTGTGGTCCACAACTGGTCCCTAGTGTGACCATGTCCCGTCCACTCGGTTCCTGCCTCTTTTCTCCCTGGTTTTATAGGCAATCAGGGTATTCCTCAAACCCAGGAAAAATTACCCTAGATCTCAGAGTAGGAGGCCCCTGGAGAGGGCCACAGACACCTCCCCGGCACAGAGAGCAGATGACATACAGCTGTGCCGACAGCGCAGCAAGTGCGCTTTGGAGGACTGTGTGGTGATTAACTTGCAGCTCCTCCGAACAGTACTATAATGAGATGCCATTGCTATTATTCCTATTTTGCTGTGTGGGAAATTGAGGTGTAAAACACTGAGTTGCTCAGATCATCCCCCTAGTGACAGAGTAAGAGCTCAAATGCACCCACTCCGAGTCCAGGCTGGGTTCTCTAGTGGTCAGGGCTGTCCAGAGTCCAGCAGAAGCCCGAGACCCAAGCTTGGGTCCCCGCCAGTCCCCCCATAGGGTCAGAAAGGCAGAAAAGTAGATCAGTTCCTGGGCAGAGGGCTCCTCCCAGGATGAGCCATTTGGGGCAACCTGTTGGCTTTGAGGGCATGCACCAAGGTTTCCTCTGCCCTGTGAGCGTTGGGGACAGGAGAGGTCAGTGGACACATGGCATCGACTCAGGTTTGAGGAAACCCCCAAAAGCAAGGAGCTGACCCAGCAAGCGCCCGGCATGATGCTTCCATCGCTCACAAGCAGCAGCCCCGAAGGTAGGAACTACAGCTTTCACGGAACTGTAAGACCAGACTCGAAAGGTTAAGTCCCATGCCCAAGGTCATTGCTCCTAAGGAGGAAGGCTGGGTTTCAAAGCTGGGTCCATGCCACAGGCACCACAGACAGATGGGCACAGACAGAGGCCAAGCAGGCCAGTGAGAGCTCGCTTGACAGTCCCTCGGAGTGTACTGATGGCACGCCAGAAAGTCACATGTAAGGACAGATGCAGCTTTCAAGAGAAGAGAAGGCCCCGCCTACAGGTGAGTGGAGGCCTGCACGGAGGCCCGGCGGCTGCGGGAATGATCTCCACTGCTGGCTGCAGCTCCAAGCCGCCTCCTCAGGGTGCAGGGTGTGGAGGACAAGCCTGTTGCTGACATGGAAGACTGCGCCCCAAGAGCAGGGGCCTGCCCCCGCGCACGACCTCCAGGTGTTCCAGCCCCCAGGAGCTCCGCCGCTGCCTCGGGTCCCGCCCCTCTGGGTCAAGTACTCATCGGCGTCCGTGTCACGGGGTCACCACTCCCCACACCGGTTTCCGGTCCCGCCGTCCTGTGGTTGTCCTGGGAGCGTAAGGGTTACGGCTCCTGCTGCTGAGTGGAGGCTGCTGTTCCCCAGTGTTAAGCAGCTTTAGTGTCTCCTACCCCAGTCCTGATTTAAAATTCATAAATGCTAATCCTTCATAATTTACGGTTTAAAAGCAGCCCTACTCACAGGCCCCGTGGCTACAGCTCTGTCAGTGTAATTATGCCGCCAAGCTGAAATTGGACTACTAACTGAGATATTAAACAGGGGGGGAAATCCTCGTGCTGGCAGCCGACCCAATTATTCCAAATAAGCAAACAGATTAGTGAGTAATTTTCCAGTTAAATTTGGTGATTGGTGCCAGAATTGTATGTTAAATATTCAGAAGTAAATAGATTAAAGATGAAATGTAGCCCCCCTCCCTTTTTCTGGGCTTAATTTACTGTGTATATTAAAACTTTTTCATGAGGAGAAAAAAAGTAAAAAATTATAATTAAAAAATCCAAATAAACCCCTCTAGGCCTCCTGGTGCAGCCTGGTAGAGGCCAGAGCTGGGCCCTGCAGCCTTCTTTCTTTGCTCCTCGGCCCTCCTGGGCAGAGCCAGCCATCTTCTGTTGCCCAAACTCCAGCTTTGGCCATGGCAAAGGAAGGAGACATGGGATTCTGGGCACCTGGGTGGACCGGCCCCTGGCTCCCACTGCTGGGCACATATTTGTTTGCAGAGAGATATCTGCAGTCCGTCACTGCCAAAGTCAGGCAATGCTGGGAACACCCAGGCTGGGTGAAGCGGGAGAGGCAGCTGGTGGGCACTCCCTGCCCCTGGGATACTCAGGACGCCTGAATTCTTAGGTGCCTGTACCCAGGCCGGGACCCTAACATGCCTCCCTGATTCATCTATGGCACTGGCACAAACAGCCTGCCCAGTTTGGGAGCTCTGGCTGCCCACGTTCAGCTTCCGGTGGAGCCCTCACCTCAGCACTCACACCTGGCTGGGCCCCAGATGTGCACCCTCCTCCAATCCTTCTCTCTCCTCCTCGATTCTCCGCAGCCGCCCACAGCTGTGCAGCTGACAAGGTGAGTCATCGCCCTAATAAGCAAATGTAGGAACAGAGGCCCAGAGAGGACTATGGCTTGTCCCAAGGCCCCAGCCCTTCAGGAAGAAATCGGAATCCAGAACCGGGTTGCTCGGCTGCTCAGCCTGCGCTCTCTCTGCCGCCCCCTGGAGGACACTGAGTTCTGGCTCAGGCTTGCTCTGAGAAGGGGCACAGAGCCGGCGCAAACAGGCTGGAGTGAGGAAAGAGGCCGAGCGGAGGCTGGAGAGGACAGAGGGTGGAAGGGGACCCGGCCTAGGAGGAGGTGCTGAGGGAAGAACGGTTTGCGGGGGAGAGGGGTGAAGGAGGAGTGACGCTTGTAGGGAAAGGAGGACAGTGTTGGGTCGGGGCCTCCAAGCCAGGCCTTCTCACGTCTCACACCCTCCGCGTGCCAGTCTCAAGCCTCCCACCGCCCTTGACAGCCTCCTCCGGAGCAGTTCCTCCTCTCTTGCCTCACAGGCCCTTTCCTGAGCCAAATCCCAAGTCAAGAGAGGTAGGTGGGAAGCTGGGGGACTCGAGGGCTGCCTGCCCTCTTCAGAGCTGCCTTCCTTTCCCGCCAGAGGTCTCCCTGCGGCCAACAACTCGGTGCTGGGAAAACCTGCCAGCCTCGGAGGTGCACCTGCGCGGTGTGGGTGGCTCCAACCACTCCTCCCCATTTGGATAGACTGAGGTTGGAGTTATAGGGGGGCCTGGCCCGGGTATCAGCACCTCAGATTAATGGGCTCTTGCAAGAAGAGGAAGATGGTGAGGGAAGATAGAAGGTCCTGCTCGCCCCAGGTCCTGCCCATCTCAGGACCTCCTGTTAGCTCTCTCTGACTATTAGGTCTGGACAGCAAACGGCGCATGAGGCCCCCTAAGAATCTTTTATAAAACACCCCCCCCTCCACAGGAACATTCCTTTAACAGCTATTAACCAACCTGACCAACGAAGTTGCTCCTTCTAAACCAATGCTTTGAAATTTTAGAAAAGTAGCTGAACCTTTTCTTTGAAAAAAAATCTCATACAAGACCTTTATGCAAAGCAAAGCTTGGGTTAAATATCCTAATTTTCTATTCCTTGCCTCCCACATCTGGATCACCTCCCAGTGAAACCCTAAAATTCCACTACCGAGCATGTAGTTGCAGGAAGTTGATCCCTTGGCTCTGGGTGCCCGGATTTCTCCTCTCAAAGGTCCCTTATCGATAGGTCCAGCCAGATGCACATATGCTGAGTACCAGGGCTGCTGCAAGTAAAGGCAAAGCCACGTCCATCCAGGTGATAATAGGGACAGTCGTTGTGCCTGGAGGGCTGGTTCAGCTGCTGGTCAGTGACAGCCTCATTCTCTTTTTCAGAAAGTTTGTAACGCAATTCTTAGGGAATTCCTAAGAAGCCACCAGTTGGGGTTTAAGAGTGAATGGGCCTGGGTCGGGGATTTAGCTCAGTGGTTCCGGTGCCTGCTTGCAAGTGCAATGGCTCTGGTTTAATCCCCAGTAACCACATACAACAATGCTGGGCATTTAGACTCAGGCCCACCAGCATTCAGAACACATACACAGTGCTGGGCGTGGTGGCTCAAACCTGTAAACCCAGAACGTGGGAGGCAGAGGCAGGAGGATTTCTGAGTCTGAGGCTTGCCTATGCTACATAGTTAGCTTAGGGCCAGCCTGAACTACAAAGCAAGACCATGTCTCAAAAAAAAAATAATAATAATAACAATAATATTGAGCACTTACTGCATCTGGGGAAATGACAGGTTACTTGTCAGCCTACCCAGACTGAGTGCTCCCAGGTGTGCCTGGTGACCTCTTCAAATAGAGTGATAAAGTTCTCACTTTCTTCTGTAAGTGCTCAGCCCAAATGAGTCCCAGCATTGCCCCTGCTCTCCTAGTAAACAGATGGACTTGTTGCCATAGTAACTAGTCCTCTCCATTTCCACCTTCTATTGATCTGCTTTGGATTTGGTAGAAACATAATTTGGCATGAAAAGCTAAGATTATTCCTTAACTAATTTCCAGTACTTTTTAACCGTTTCCTACTTTAGACTTTCCAAGGGGACCAAACTTTATTTTCTGTATTATAAAAAAAATATATAATGCACCAGAACATAATGCTCAGAGTTAGTAAGTGACTAGACCAGCTGCTATGATTCAGGGGCTTCTGAATTTCTGTGCACATAGGCCCCAGCCCTTTATGGTATAACTGAGGTGTGGGTGGGGCTTGACTGGGTGGGAAGAGATTTTGCAGTCACAGGCAGGCTGTCTTGCAGGGTCTTGGGGGACACTTCTACAGTGGTCAATCTTGCCACATGGCTTTGGCCATCAGATAGCCTATTCTGCTGAACACACAGAAAGGTACACATATATTGGGCATGGACAAGGAGATGCCCCCAGGAAAAACAGAAGCGCGTGTACACTCTGCACCATGCTCCAGGCAATCCTTCACACACACAGCCCTCCCACACACTTGATGTGACACCCACATTGTGGCGTCTTTGAAGCTGCTAACAGTCATAACCAACTCACAACACGGTGAGTACTTCCCGGTTGGCTCTTGCTGACTCTAGTGAACCACTGTCTTTAGGACCACTGTGTCTTCCTATCCACATCCAGCTGCTATGGTAGTGACTTGGCTGCCTAGTCTGAGGAGCTAGCAAGAAGGCTCTCGACTTACAGCCAAAACTTGCTGTGGAGGAGGGAGCCACTGAGTTCCTAGTGTCTGAGGACCCTGTCAGCCCTGAGAGGCTTCAAGAGCCCAGGTAGATTCTGAAGGGAGGAGCTTCAGAGAGGCAGATTGGAAGTTGAACAAATAAATGACATTATTACAGTCACCCCAGGAGGCCCTGGGTTTACTGTCACTGAAGTCCAATGCAGGGCCAGAGGATCAGTTAGCTGAGGAGAGGTTCGGATCCACCTTCTCCTCCTCCTTGTCCAGAAGCCTGCTCTCAGGTCTTCTGTCCACAAATCACACCGCAGAATAATAAAGGCCTTGGGCTGATCTTGCATCACATTCCAGGAGTAGAAAACCGAGGACTCAGTGGTGGAGACCTGACTGCCTAGGAAGGCATCACTGAGAGCCAGGACAGAGCCTCTGGTTTCTGGCCCTTAGCGGGGCTTTGTAGGAGCGGAAGGGAGGAGGGGCTGAGGGCACCAGGCATCCTCTGGCTGCAGCAGCATCTCGCCCCTGTCCTAATTCCCCTGCAGGGCCCATGCTCCCTGGAGGTGACCCTCCCAGCACCTTCCCAGGCTGTGCTGCCTCTGAGGCCCCTTCTCCACTGACAGGCCACAGAAGGATGGAAGAGTCAGGAATGTATGCACAGATGCAAAGGAAAACAATTGTGCAAAGAGAAATAATCTGTTACTGAGCACTTATTTTAACAAATGAGGCAGAACATACAACACTTTGAAACAGAGACTGAGGGGCCCGAGTGCCTGGGCTGGGAAGTTGCTTTTGCCATTTACTAACTATGAGACTTGGGGAGAGTGCCTTTTGTCTTCTTGCAGTCTCATTTTCTCCATCTATAAAATGGACATTTACGAGTAGGAGCCACTTTGGCAGTTATGACGAAAACCAAAGGAGCTGGTATATGTGATCCTGAGAGCAGGATCTGGTACTAAGGAAGCGGACACAACACCAGCTGTTGCTCTTATGGTCATGGGGGCAGGGATGGGATCCGGGAGACCCCCCCACTCCTCAGGGCACCAGAGTCCTCAGCTGTTCCAGTGCCTGATGGGAAACAGTGTCATACTCACACAGCATGTCTCCCATACACTTTAAATCATTTCCATGTCGCTTACAACACTTGTACAATGTAAATGCCATGGAAATAGTTGTTCTACTGTATTGTTTGGGGAATAATGATAAAGAAGGAAAAGTCTGCATTTTCTCAGTATGTACATCATTTTTCCCCAAATATTTTCAGTCCACTTTGGTTGAATCTGCTGATTTGGATCCACAGACACAGAAAACCAACTGTATGATTGTTAATGTTCAATGGTCCACTCAATCTCAGGCAACTAAGCACATGTCGGAGATTTTAACTTAGTCTTCACAACAGTGCCATGAAGTTGGTGCTGTTACTAGCCTCTGTTGACAGATGCACTCTGAAGTTCAGAGAGGACAAGTGACTTTCTCCAGGTCCGATAGACAGAAGGTCCTACCCAGTACTGGGGACTGATTGAGCCCAGGGCCTCTGCACTGCACTATGCTCCCAGCCCCTTTTTATTTTTTACTTGGAGACAGAGTCTTCACCCTTAGTTGCACAGGTTAGACTTAAACTTGTGATCCTCCTGCCTCCGCCTCTCAGAGGGTTAAGGATGGATTATAAGCACATGACACTATGCCTGGTCACAATAGCCTTTTCTTTAACAAGCAGATCCAAAGACCTTCCTAAGGTCTCCAAGCTCACCAAGACCTTCCTAAAATCCACAAGGAGTGGTGATGACACATCTGTCCCTCCCCCACTCTGCAGTGACCACGCAGCAAAGGAGAGGTCAAAACAAACAGCAGGACAGCCAGGAAAGGACCTACCCTGTACCTTACCTGTCATGCCAGTGCCACCTGGTGACCTTGGCATGGGATGTGGGGATGAAGCCTGTCCTGCTGGCATGGATTTCATGTGGAGGAGGCTAGGACAGTCATGGCCATCAGGGAGCTTCTTTCAAAATGTTTCTTGCTCTAGTCACTGGTCAGACCTCCATCCTCAACCCCACCTTTTGCCGGGGGTCTCTCCCTATGGGATGTTGCTTCATTAATGTGAATCACTAAAGCCTTTGGGGCACAAGAACCCCGCTTATAGACCCACTATGTAACTTACTGACTATGAATGCTGGGTGCTGTCAGGTGGCTGTTTGCCACCTTGCTCTGCCCTGGGACTCTTAGCACCAGCACCTGGATTACTGCGGCTGCACAGACCCTGACTAGGACATGAGCTTCCCTGCCCTCGACTGGCCCCTCCTGGATTGAAGTGGGCAGCAGGTGCAGGATGGGCCAAGGGCATAGGGCTGAGCAGCCTGGGGCTCAGGCTGCAGGGAGCAGGCTGCTAAGCATGGTCCCAGGAAGGCAGTGGAAGGACTGTGCCTCGAGCCCCCAGTGCATGCTCTATTGTTCCATTAGACTTCATCCACAGAGCACAAATGCAAAGACACCAGTAAGAATTTCACGGCAGGAGGCACAGGGCCCGAGCCCCGAAGCCCGGAGCCCTCCTGGGTCTGGTCCACCACACTCGGGCTGCAGCACTCTTTTCAATAACTGGGTGTCACCAATCGGCACCTCCACTTCGTCAGGCCCCCTGCTTTGTTGGCTGCTCCCCAGTCCTACTGCCACCTCAGGCACCCACTTGGAGCCCCTGCCATGCCACCAATGTGCTCGTCACCATTCTCTTTTGCCTCCCCACCTTTGTCTGTGTCACCATCTACTGATGTCCCTCCCCAGCACCTCCTGGTCCACACTTAGGCATTTGTCTAGTTGGCCATCAGCCTTGTGATATTTTTCCTGACCTCCAAGGAGGTGATGAATGGTCCACGTCATTCCACATGCATTTCCATGTTCAGTCACTTACTTGTTCAGTACTGAGCATCTATTATATTTGGTTGTAGCCTGGATGATATTCTGACTCTCCCTTGAGGAATAACTGGCTTCCAACAGGTCACTGTCTGACTTCTAGTTATCTTCATAGCCTCAGAGCCAGGAGGCACCTAATAAATATTTCTTTACAGGTTGAATGAATGGATATCTAGTCAAGATCACCCGTACTCTTCCAGTCCCATTTTTACTGATATTTAAATGCAGTACTTTGGCTCAGCATCTATCTGATCACCATGGCTTGAGGCATAAGGTGGTGGCTCTTGGGTGGGTGAACCCTAGGAAGGGACCTGCAGCAAGCAGCAGAGGCCCAGATGCAGAGGAAGAAAAAGTGGGCAGGCACAGGAGAGGGCGGGTCTGGATGGCGCTGGAGGCGATGGGGAGCTATCGGGTTTCAGGTGGCAATGGGGCTTGGCTCTGGATCCTGTCATAGGATGGGTGAGGGGGGTAATGAGAAAAGACAGGGAAATTCATCCACTCAGCTGCTGAGGTAGGTGGGAAAGTAAGTACTCTGGGCTCCGTAAGATGGGCTGCAAGGGCATGGGGTGGCAGGGTGGGAGATGAGGATATTCCAGACCTGGGCGTGGGGGACCCATTCCTTATGCCCTCACCCTAAGCCCAGCCCTGGGAATGCTCCCTTCTAAAGCCAACGAGGACCAGACTTCATCTTTCCTCATGTGGCTTCTGAAGTTTATTGACCTTCACAAACTATTAGGAAATGTAATAGCACTCAGTAGCATGAGATGCAATGTTTGGTTCTATATTTGCAGGGCATTTATTTGGTTTCTGGCCATAATATTTGATCTGTTTTGTGATTTTTAGAAGAAAATAGCACATACATGTTTGCATTGTGTTACATATGTATCTGTGTCACGTGTGCCAGTGAACGCACAATGCAGTCACCAAAGGTCATGTCACACCTGTGTGCACACACACAACATTGCATCACACATCACCCAACTCCATACACTTGCATACATGGAGCAGAGCAAGGGACAAGGAAGTTGTTATTACAGTCACCACCCAGAGGGACCACTGCCACCCTGCTTCTGCAGGGTTCCACCCACCATGACCCACCCCAGATGCACCCTGCAGTATGATTCTGACCTTGTCCTGTCCCCTGTCATGTATCTGAACCTCTCTCCCTCTTCAACCCTTCCTTTCATCTCACCCATCCCGTCTTCCTTTGACCCTGATCTCACCTTTCCACCCCCAGCAACACATCCCGACTTCACCCTGCGTGGCCTTATGTCACCTCAGCCACCTCTAAGGCATCTGTATCCTGTCTGGTTGCAGCTTGGCTTTTGCCCTGGCTCAACTGAGCTTCGGGCGTCACAAAAGAAGTGTGAGTGGCCCCACCTCTGTGCTCTTTCTCTGGCTGCACATATGATCACACTTCCTCCACTGCCTCAGATTGTTTTGGAAAAAGAAACAGGATATAAATTGAAATCAATAAGCGACTCTTTGTACCGAAATCTCCTTGGTCATTACAGTAACATTTGAATTCCCCTCCCCCCTCAGTCTTGGTGCCTGCATGCTGGGCTCTACCTCTGCTCTCCACTCCCTGCTTCTGGGTGGCACTAGCCCCTCTTCCTGTGGGGACAGGCTCAGAGGCTGGACTGTCACCTCGTGCCGGGGTAGGGTGGGGATTTGGGGCTGGAGACAGCTCGCCCTGCAGGCAGTGATCTGACATTTTTCTCACACTGAAACCAGTGCTGTGCCTGGCTGGGAGTCAGCCCCACACTAAACTCTTTTCCATCCTGTGAACAGAAGAGGCAGAGGGCAGGGCAGGGCATTGGCAAGGTGCTGAGACTGGGCTGGGAGAGCCGGCCGCCGAGTGGACACGCGAGCAGGCAGAGGGCGCCACAGACCCAGGACCGCCTGGATCCACAGCGGGGGATGGCGGGACCTGCAGGCTCCTCTGATGGGAAAATCAAAACCACTTTCCACTGCACGCTGCTCCTTCCTGTGCTTCTCCTGCATCCTCTATGCTGCTGGGGACTGAGGAGGTGGTCGGCGTGGCCTCACAGTCCCGTAGGCTTGGCAGCTTCTGGGCCCTGCCTCCAACCTGGGCACCTCTCTCAGGCATGCTTGTCCCTGCTTGTCCTTCTTATGCACTCGTGTGTGTGTGTATGTGTGTGTGTGTGTGTGTGTGTGTGTGAGAGAGAGAGAGAGGCGTGCACACAGACACACACTGACATGCACAACACACACACACCTCGAGGAATGAATTTTCCACATCATGGAAGAGTGGCCATTTAACCCTTGGAAGAAAAACCCTCCTTAAATGTTTTCAAATTTCCCTCAATGATCTGTATTTTCCCATCATTGTATTAAAATAATAAAGGTGCAAGGTGATAATATGGTTACTGTAGGCAATTATGAGGCCATTCAGGGGCCACTGGTGGGAAGGAGACGTATACACAGCCTTGCCGCACGTGCGCCCTGCAGCCCGAGAGCAGGGTGCTTCCCAGTGTTGTTCACATCAGTCTTTGTGCACAACTCACCACTTTTCCAGAGTTGCACACTGCACGAGCTCTGTGACTACACGCAGCTGCTCCCTTCACTACACGCAAACTTCATAACTGCTCCAGGGTCCAGAAGAGGGCCTGGCACCCAGCGGACGCCCAACAAGCATGGTGTTCGTCGAACACATTAATGAATGTGCTTTTCCCTGAAGGTGTGACTTCTCGTAGCCCCAGACCCTCTCCTAGCTCCGGCTCAGTTGAGGACCAGGAAGGAGACACAGTGCTCTGAAGAACATCCACATCCCGGCCAGACCCTACTTTGAGGGGGATTCTCATGCTGTTGTGTATTTCATCCTCTTTCACAAGTCATGAAGTTTGCTCTAAAGTTGACTCTGAGAGCACTGAAGCTTGAGGACAAAGTCTCCTAAAAACTGTGGTTCCCTGAAAGCTATGTATTAGAAAAGACAGAGACTTGGGTGTCTCAGACAGCCTCGTGCCAGGCAGTGGCTCTGTGCAGGGACACACGGCCCTGTAGCCATGATGGCCTCAAAGTGCATCAATACATTAAGCCTCCAAACACAACGGTGACCTTGGTTGTCACCAGAAGATTAAATCCAGTCAGGAGTGATCTCTTTAAGAAAGCTATGGAGGAAGCCTCGTTATTCACCCAGCTCTTCCAGGCGGCTCTGAGCCTAGCCATTCTGCACACTCTGGCCTAAGGGTTTTCACTGAACTATCCGGAAGCCAGACAGCAGTGCGCCTGCGCTGTCGCTGGGGACTTCGGGTGAGCTGTGGGCACGGTCGCGGTGCCTCACTCTCCCACAGCCCTTGTGTCTTCCATCTGTTTTCTAGCCCTCACCACCCACCCTCGCTCCTCAGTGGGGTGGATTCTCGTGTCCCTGCAACAATGATTAATTGTCCCTAGCAGTTTAAGAATGCTTATTTGCACAGTTATGAAGTGTCACAATATGTCTCAAATGCAAGCGGCTTCCATTAGAAGCGGAACGGCAGACCGGGAAGCGCAAGCAATATTTCCTTAAAAGTTCATCGTAGGCAATGGGGTAGTGTGCGGAGCTAAACAAATCCAGGCAATAATGGAAATGTAGCATGAAATTACTTCTGTAAACAACAACCATTCATTATTTGAACATTTTTCATAAACCAGTAGGCAGGGAAAGGGGCTGGGGCAGCGGATGGAAAAGAGGGTGCTGGCGGGCAGGGCCTGGGCACCCACCGGAGATTCGGGCAGAGCTCCCTGTGCCCATCTGTCTTGGGAAAAATGCCAGGCTGGGCTCCGTTCTGCCCAGTGCCTGCCGTCAGGTTCCCTTTCTTCATTACGCGACATCGGCGCAGGCAGAGGGAATGTATGATTTAAGGAGGAAAGAGAGACCCACTACTTAATGTTGATTTGGCAGAGTGTATAACCCCGGAGAGAAATGTAAATAGCAGCCTGCAATAACATGACAGCCCACTAATCATATTTACAAACGATATTAAATCTGTCCACACGCAGGCCTGCCTGCGGATTGGCCCGGCCGTAATTGTCATTGTAACCAGCGCCGGCTTATGGGAGGATTTAACTGCAGTGATATAAGGTGAGTCGCGGGCTTATTATGACTTTATTATTACCCGGTTTATGTTTATTAAAACAATTTGTCATGCAGAGCAGGAATGGAGGAACGGGAGCATTAAATTGTGCCATACTCAACCTGAAGAGATGACGCCAGGGATGAATGGCAGCAGGCGCCGATCCTGCTCTGCTCAGTCCCTTTTGGGGCCTGGGGCCTGGCAGTCCTGGCCACTGGAAGCCCTGACCTGGAAGTCCTGGCCACTGGAAGCCCGAGGAGGGCCACTCCGCCAGAACCTGTGAGCTCGGGGCTGCAGCCAGGGGTCCATTCTATGGCTCCAGCTACCTTTTAAATCAGAGTTGACTCAGGAAAATGGTGGGAAAGACAGGCCCCAAGGGACCATAGGGTGTTGTGGGACTGGCTGGAAGGGCCACCCCTGGGACTCCTCTGCTGGCTGGGAAAAGAGCCAGGCCTGCAAGGGCTTGCAGAGAGAGGCGGCAGAGGCTCAGAGCAAAAGGTCTTGGAAGAAGTTTAATAAAAGCTGTTTGATTTTCTCTGGGGGTCCTTACTGGTTATTATCAAATTTATTTCATCCCCAATCTTTGTTCTTTGGCAAGGCAGAGAAACGGGAGGAAGGGTGGGTAGACCGGAGAGGAACAGGTCCATGCGACTAGTAAATAACACTCCCTTTCCCCAATCCAATTACCCAAGGCAGAGAGCACAGGAGGAGGGAGGCCGGGCCGCAGCTCCCCATGCGACAGGGGCTGCAGCCTCCTGTGCAGACATAACAGTCACAGCGCTGGCTCAGCTGCCAATCACAGGAAGGCACAGAGCCTAAGCCAGGGGCATCAGAACTGAATCTGACCATTGTAGACAGAAACGTGACTTGTGGTCCAAGCGTCCTGGGCAGGGAAGAGCTGAACAATGCAAAACAATCTTCATGGACCAGGTGGCAGCTTCTTGAGTAAGAGTGTCTCTTTCCCTTCAGGGATGCCACAGCTTTGCAGTGTTCCTGTGAGCATTAAGACTAGAAGAAAATATCCCTTCTTCTAGGCAAGGGCAGGCCCTGCAGAGCCCGTGGGGTGGTGAGCAGGACCAAGTCCAATTCCAACCTGTTTTGGCCTCCTTAGTCCCTGTACAGCTGTACATGTGGGCCCCTCTCCTGCCAGCAGCCTCCTGGTCTGAAATAACATTATTTCAAGAACTTGCTGACTGAACAAAGTCTCCAAAGCCATTAAGGTCCTGGGCAATGAGGTAGGGGGTCTCCGGAGGGGACAATGGGGAGTGAAAGAGATGTGCCCCTCTCACCATCTGCCAGGGTGCGTCTATCAGGGCAACTCATGGCGGGTGAGCGCAGGGTGGGACAGACCATGCTAGCTGCTCCGGGCTGCTGAGCACAGCTGTCTGCCGGCACGCTGCACACCCCAGCAGGGGTTGCCCCAAGACAGGTCCCTCCTTCAGCCCCACACCCCAGGGAACAGGGCACGATGCCTGGCTCCCCGGCCAGTGCAGCTCCAGCTGCTCCACTTCCTCCCCACCCAGCCAAGAGGGCCTGTGTGGGGGTCCCAAGTGGACCTGTGACCAGAGCCTAGAGTTCACTCTGGGCCCCCTCTGGGCTTCTGACCCATTCTGGCACACATCCTGCATTGGGGGCCCGCTGTCTCCTAGGGTGACCTCTGTGAATGTTGTAACCCTTCTTCAGAGTGCTCTGTCTCCCAGGAGGTCCACAGGATCTCTTGTAGCTCTGCACAGGGAGCAGGCCCCTGCAGCAGACTTCCAGTCCCCGTGTTGGAAGCCTTCCTCCTGGAGCTCTGGTGTCCGGGACTGCAGCTGAGATGTGAGTTCCTCTCAGCAGAGACTGACTCCTCACACCCAGTAAGTGCAATCCAGGCAGAGGTGGAGGGGTTGAGCCCCCACCCTGGGGACCTAGCTGTGGGGTGGCTATGGGGAGACCCATTAATCGTGGGCCTGATTCGGATGCCTGTGGGCCTTGGGCTCCTTTTGTCTTACTTAAGAAAAGAGTCCCCCAGCAGTGGCTCAGAGGAGGAACAATAAGCTTTTATTGCAGCTGCCCTTCTCCTCAAACACTCAACCTGCTGGCCAGCAGAAAGCCGTGCTGGCAAATTAAAAGTCTCTAAACTTTCTTTATGTCTCCTTGGACACTCGTGCAGCTTGAACACTGAACTAGCTGGCCTGGCTCAGAGACAAAGAGGCTGTGCTGGGGGACAGGGCCAGAGGGCAGGGAGGATCTGAGATGCTGGCTGGGGTGGGGCATGGTATGGATGGGGGAGCCTGGGGTGCTTCTGGAACCCCATGGGCTTGGTAGGGCCTCTTCGGGCAGCTGATTCAGATAAGGGTGCAGGGCCCCGATTCCGAGCATCTCCATTGACTGCAGCTCCACCCCACTGAGTCCCGAGGTCCATGCACTCTTCAAAGGTGTTGATGGACAGGTCAGTCTTACCCAGGTGAGCCCCACCTGCCCACGGGCCTCTGATCCTCACCAAATCTTGGCTCAGCTTCTGAGCTCTCTGTCTTTACCAGCCAGGAGGCAGCAGGGCCTGGCAGAGAGTGAGCTTGGGTCAGTTCCCAGTAACATCTGTTGTCTAGTCATTATCAACAGGCCCTCTTTTCAGTCCTCAAGATGCCAGGGTCCCCTGTGTGCTGTTGAGCCTGGGCCCTGTCATCTTTCGGGCAATAGCAGAGTCCCAGCACCAGGGTAAGCCCCACTGAGCCATCAAATTCCACATCCCATGGTACATACAGAAAGTGCCAATTTGCCAAGCAGAGAGAGTACTGACTGGAACACAGCACAAAGGAGAATCCTTGGGAATGCATGGAAATGGAGAGCTTGATAGTTCCATGAGCAGATCTACATGGGCCAGACCCTCTCGGTGCACGCTCAGCTGTAAGCGAATGTCACTTAGCTCCTCCTCACCGGCCTGGGCGCTCTCTGCAAGGGAACAGGATCGTGCATGACTCTCCACTATCCTTCCCCGTTCCTAAAGGTGGGGCTCAGAAAACTGGTCAGCAAAGAGTCTCCTCTCCCCAGTGCTGAAGTGGGCAGCATGTCTGAGGAACCTTATTGCTTCCCAGGAAAACATTTTACCTTGTTTTACCAACATCCTATTATACCCTTTTGGTGCCTCTCTCACAGCTGTTCTTCCACAGGGGATGGGGAAGGAGGCTGGAAAAGGGATGCCAAGGCTTACGCAAGGCCTGGAGTCCTTGGAGGTGTGGGCATGAAGTCTGGCTTGGGGACAGCCAGGCGAGGGGTGCTGTCTGTGGCAGGGTGGATGGCACCGAAAAGCTGAGGTGCTGGAAAGCACAGCAGTGAAGCCCTCACTGGTACTGGGTGCCTGGCAGAAGAGGCCTCGAGCTCCAGGCTGGGGTGCCCTGTGCACACCCAGGACCCAGACCTTGCCTATGATAATACATTGCCTGTCTCAGGCCCCTTAGGGCTGGACTGGCAGGCCCCTCTTGGGGGCAGGGCCCCTTCCCTCCATCACACTATCTGATTGTCCGCTAGGCTAGTTTTTGGCAATTTCTTGCTCCGTTTCTTTAATCCCTGATTCTCTTCAAGCGCAGAAGGCAGAGGAAAAAGCAGAAGGCCCAAGGTGGGAGGTAGGGGGTGGGGGTCGAACAGAAGTAGAGGAAGCAGCTCAGCCTGAGGCCCTGAGACCTGAGGCACTGGGGGTCAGCGGAGGCCTGGGAGGATCCTGCCTGGAGCTGTGAGACCGGGGCTGAGGTGGCCTCCTTGACCTCGCCAGGGTGGAAGGTTGGCGGGAGCAGTCTGTGTGCCAAGCCTGAGGCCTGCAGTCATTGTTACAAGGCCAAGAAAAGAGCTTTGGAGTGGGCAGCACCAAGGGTAAAAGCCCAAGAGGTGGGGAGAAGATGCCTTCGGGTTTGCTCAGAGCAGCAAACTTCCAAGCGCTGAGCTGAGACTTCAACAAGCTCAATCCAGAGCTGAGACACAGTCTGGGCTGCTGTGGAGGGTGCACAGATTTCAGACTGGTGTTTCCTCTGGCTGCCTGTGGCTGGGACGGGGCAGGGTCTGGGATCCCACACACGTATGCTTCTCTGTTGCAGGGAAGTCCTGGAAGGGAGAGTAGCACAAGGACAAGCTCTGCAGAGCATAGCTCAGAGGAGTCTGCAGCTTCTTAGGAAAAATGCTATTGAGAAGCTCAAATCAAGGCAGTAATTAGGCCACTTATTTTGCAAAAGTCCAAATTAAATGGAAAATTTGGTGCTAATGAAAATGTTCCATTTTCCCCTTTTATTAAATCTAGCTCTGGCTTTCCAAGAGTTTGGGAATATCCAGCCCCTGATGGCTTTCTCACCGCCAGTTCATATCCTCTGATTGTAGAGTTGCTGAGACAGAACGCACTCTCAGGGCTTCCAGTTACTGGCTCAATTGAAAAATGTCCTTCATAAGGCAGCAGTGTTAACCCACCCCAGCCACCCACTCTTTCAATCTCACCACCTCTGCCAGCCCTTTCCGGCCAGGCACCATCAAGTGTGTGGGAACCCAGGGAGGAGGGGCAGGGCACGCTCCCTGCAAGACTGGGCTTCTGGGCCTATTTTCCAGAGAGCCTGTGACTTTACTTCTCCAGGCTGCCTGCCTCCTGACAGCTTCCTGGAAGGTTAAGACACCTGATTGTGATCAAACCTGCACTGGGAGTCAGTCCATGCTTGCCACTGAGGGGCAATAGACAACTGGGGTTGCTTCTCCGCATTTCATCTCCTCATCTCTAAGTTGGGGGTAGTGCTAGTTTATGGCTCTGAGAGTGTGGTGAGGAAAGTGAGCATGAGGCAATGCAGAGAACCTGACACCCAGAGAGGCAATGTCTGTCTGTGGCAGGGTCCTTTGAAAGATGGTGTCCGGGGTACAGGGTGAGGGTATCGGGACACGGGTTCTGCCACTCTAGCCTCTCTAGAATTTGCTCTGGAATTTTTTGGGGAGGAGATTGTCTTTGGAAACTCACCTATTCCCAGGTGAGTGCCAGGGGAGGAGCCTAGCTGTCCTGGCCAGTAGGATGCCTGCCTGGGTAGCATGCCTATCGGGTATGGAGAGAAAAGGGTGAGCATGCAAAGTCTTTCCAGACAAGCAGATGAAAGAATAGGACCAGATACACAAACGGTGCTACTTTTGAACTGCCCTTGCAAAGCCTACTTAAAGGCTTGGTTGCCAGCTGATAGTGCTGTTGGAAGGTGAGGGAACCTTTAAGAGGTGGGCTTAGTGGAATGAAGGTAGGTCATTGGAGTTTACTTGAAGGACTTATTGGTCCCCTGATTCCTTCCTGCCTCTCTCTGCTGCCTGACCTCCATGAGATCAAAAGGCTTCTTCTGCCACATACTCCTGTCATGATGCCACACACCTTGCCTTACCATAAGCCCAAAGGCAAGGGAGACAACTGACATGGACTGAGACCTCTCAATCTGTGAACTAACATAACCATTTCCTTCATTTAAGATTTATTAATCTCAGGTGCTAGTTCTGATGGAAAGTTGGCTAACACAAACACACATAGACACACACAGGGTCAGCGCCTGTCCTCTTCAATGGCGCTGTCAAGTGCTTGGCAATGGTGCCTCAGTGAAATCTACAGCTTGACACATTTACCATATACAGCACTTACATTTTCATTTGACTCCTAATTACTCTACCTGGAAGGGTTTTTTAAAGAACCTATCGTGTATCTAGCACAGAGCTAGAGGAAGTTAGGAAGAAGGGCACCTTTCCTGGTACCTTTCCTTGCCCCTCACACAAACCTTGATACCCGAATGAGACAGGGAGATATCAGGGGACTTCTCTTTCATCTTTCCAACCTTTGTCACCCCCACCTATGGTTTCTCCCTTCCTAATTTTCTACACTGTCTTCCCTAATCCCTACCCTACAGGATTGCCTCTGCGTCTGCTTCATTTCGGGCTCCTCACCAGAATTATTAAAACAGTCTGTGCCGTCTTTCCCATCCCTCCTTATCTAGGAGAATTCTTCTAAAATAAAGACTTGAACTTTTGACTTCCTACTTTAATTACTGTAGAACCCCAGGCATGCTTAAGATGAAATAAAAGTTGATTGCCCACATGTTTCACACCTCTGTCACCCTCCCGGCCTCCTTCCACTCACGTTCCCCTTCCTCAGACTCTCTGGTTACACCAAACAGATGTAGTCTCTCAAATGTAAAGTGGGCTCTCATCCTTCAGGTAGACTCAGTTGTTTTTGCCTCCTGAGGGTTTCTTCTCATTTCTGGGATCAGAATCTTTCTCTCAGGTGAGGATGATGAATTCTGTGTGGCTTCAGCAGAGATGAGCAGGGGACTGAGATCCGTGGTGTCAGTGTACGTCTAGGACAATGAGATGCTCCCTCCTTCAAAACATAATAATTAACACAGGAATGTGAGCTTGGCTTGAACAGTACCCATTAGAAGTAGAATCTTCTCTGGTGTTGTTGGTTGGAAACTGTGAAAGTGACCACCTCCTACTAATAGTATGAATTGAATAATGAGTAGGAATAACTCATAATAATAATACTGGCAAGAAATGAAACTTTGAGGAGCACTCAATTCACTATGTAGGATAATCTATCAGTGATGAGAGACAGCTAGGCAAGGTTGCTCACGCCTATAATCCTAGCATTTGGGAGGCAGAGACAGGAAGATTGCCATGAGTTCAAGGATAGTCTGGGCTACATAGTGAGTTTGGAGCCAGCCTGAGCTACAAAGTGAAGGCCTGACTCAACAAAACAAAACACAACACAACAAAAAACAAAACAACCAGAGTGATGAGAGACAGAACCTGGGACCTGGAGTCGCTCGATCCAGCCATGCCTGAACTCACATCACATGGATTTTTCACTCATGTAAACTTTTCAAACATTTCCCTTCTTTGCCTACACTAGTTTGAATCCTAACTAAGACAATGATTGAAGTGCTTTTCACTTGATGTTGAACTAACGGGAATTCTCACTTCTCTTCTCTTATTGGAAATGAGATAATTCATTTTAAGACTCATTTTAAATGTCAAATCTTTTGGAAAGTCGTTTTCATAATTTGATTCTGATGACATCCTTCTCTGCGCTCCCATAGTTTACTTCTTACTGTGTTGTAACCATCCATTCCCACAAACTGGTCATTTGATGGCAAGATCCAGGCCCATCTCCACCATCTCTGTGCTCAGTACGTGGTCAGAGACCAGCCTCAGCTCTAGATAGTAGGCAGAGTACAGACAGTGGGATTCCACTAACGTAAGTATTAAAACCAGACAAAATTAATCAGCAGTCAAGATGGTCCATACTTCCAGAGAGAAAGAAGGGAATACACCTGGGGAGACACACAGTAGATGGCAGAGATCCTGGACTTATGCCACTTTTTACTCTTGGTGGCACTTAGGCTTTTTATATTTCTTTACATTCTGTGTACTTCCCATATCTGTGAGTTCTGAATCTACACATTCGACCAACTTGGGGTTGAAATTATTTTTTTTTAATTGCATATGTACTGAAGATGGACAGATGTTTTGTCATTATCTCCTAAACAAATAGGTATAACAACAATTCACATAGCCCTTACATATATTTACATTAATACTATGAGTAACCCAGAGATTATTTAAGGTATATTGTAGAATGTGCAGAAGTTGGCGGCAGACTTATTCTACACCATTTCAAATAGGGGACTGGAGCATCTGCAGATTTTGGTACAGGTGTGCAGGGTTCTTGGAAACAATCTCTTACAGTTACCAAAGGATGACTGTATATTGTTATATATATATATATTTCTATACTTATATATATAAATAAAATTATTTATATTTCCATATACTTATTTTGTACACATACACCTACACACACACACACACACACACACACACACACACACACACCACATATGGTATAGTTTGCTACAATAAGGACAAAAAGATGAAATCATTTCGGGCCTAACTTTTGTGATCTTATTTTATTGGAGTCATAGAATGTGTTACTAATTATATCAAATTTTGAACATCTGTTTAAATTTCCTTCAAGGCCCATTATATAGTCCAACTTAAAAATGTTCCACATGTTCTTAAAAATAAGGTACAGGGCTCTAAATATGTACATATGAAATGTTAATTATGTAGTTCAGTCATAGATAGTCAATATTACATATTCTTGCTAATTTTTTGTCTGTTACATTAGTTTCTAAAAGATTAAAATTTTTCATTATGATAGCGGGTCAGTTTCTCTTCCAGTTCTACTCATGTCTTACTGTATATTTCCTTTAGTATACTCTGTCATCTTTCACCTCATAATTGTATCATTTTAAGGTTTTGTTATTAAGACCAACCAAGTTCAACATCATTGTAGGCATTTATTGAGTTATTCTTTTTTTTCACTAATGTCACCATCTTCATTTTATTATTTGTTTATTTATTTTTCAGGCAGGTCTCTTTATGTAGTTCAGGCCAAACTTAAACTTACTAGGTAGTGCAGTTTGCCCTCAAACTCATTGCAATCCTCCTGCCTCAGCCTCCAAAGTGCTGGAACTATTGGAATGTGCCACTACACCCAGACTAAGCCACATTCTGTAAATACGAAGACTCTTTGCCTTAAAAATCTCTTTCGCTTTCCATTAATGTTACATTATTTTTTTGATGTCTTTTCTTATCCTTTGACTTTCAAGCTTTCTGTTTCATTATGTTTTTTCATTGCTATGCTGCTTATAAAGACCTTATTGGAGAATGTCTCAAAATAAGAAGACTTAATCCATTTAACTTTATTGAGAGTATGATAAACTTAGACTTTTTATACCATATACAAACTTTTCCACATATTTGTCTTCTGTTCTTCTCTTTTCTTATATTCATTTGGATTTATTGAGGTCTTTTTACTACTTCTCTTCTTCCCTATCCTGGTTTGGACATAATATCTTTTTAACAGTCTAGATTTAATCAACATTTTTATTAACCTCTACCATGCAAGTTCTTTCAATGTTTTAGCTCCAATCCTTCCATCTTCTTGTGGTTGTTAAAAAATATTTTAGTTCTCCCCTGTTTTAAACTGCTTCTAAAAGTCAGTCCTTACTTTTTGTGGCCAGAGTTTATTTAGATTAACCAAAAATGTTTTCTCACTTATTTGCTTGTTATTCCTTCCATTATGTTTCCATTTCTTTCTTATTACTCTGTGTCACTTAGCTGTCAGGTTAGAAGGAGCTGTGAGTAGTAAATAAACACTCTGGATTTTTCTGACATGTTTATTTTGCCTCTGTTCTGAATGGATTATACATTTCCAGTCACTTTCTTTTATTACTTTGAAGATATTGTTCCACTCTCCTCTGGAATCAATTTTGCTAATGTGAAGTCTGCTGCCAATTCAACTATTGTCCTTTCCCGGGTATCCTGTCTCTGGTTGCTTTTCTCTTTTATTTGTTATTCTGGAGTGTCTTCGTGATGTATCTGCTTATGGATGTGTTTTTCTTCATCTTAATAAATTTGAGAGCTCATTTCTTCAGATATGGAAAAAAATCAACATATTTTCTTTTTTCTCATGTTTTTCTTCTCTCTTCTTCTGGAACTACTATCAGGATATTTAAACTATTTTATTTCTACCTATTTTCCTACATGGTACCTCATTTTCACATGTGTCTTGTAGTTTCTTGATGAGCTCGTCTTTAGCAAGGGTCAAGTTTCTATTAGAGTATCATGTGCCCTAGCTGTCAAAATTTCTTGCCAAGCAGTGTCTTAGCTGCTGTGCTTGGGTTCCCTGGAGCCACCTTTATTCTCTCAGCTTGTGAACTCTTGCCACACAGATGCCACGCATTTGAGTTTCAGACCTGCCTTGGCCCATTCCCAACATTTCAACTTCCTACAGATTCTTCTTTTTTTTCTTTTTATCCCATCCACTGCCAAAGTCCTACAGTATTCTTTCTTGTCACATCCTGAGCTTGTGGATTTTATTTTTCTGGTTCTATTTTCATATAGATGGCAGCCCTTGATATTCTGAGTCATCTACAAGAAACTTAGGTCTAGTCTTGTACTTTGAAGGAACAAGAACCCATTTTTCTGTTTCTCCACAACGTTGAGACTCCAGCCACCCGCCCCTCAGGCCTGTATCTATTTCTGAGAGACTTCTTCAACCACTACCACCAGCACTGTGGAGCACGGCAACATCCCCTCCTGCTCATCATACTAGTAGCACCTATACATCTTCTTCTGGTCCTGGTGATTTCCTTTCTTCTTCTTTTAAAAAAAATTAATACATAGTTGTAGTACATAATGATTTCATATATTGTGGAGAGATCATACATGTATAACACATCCCAATTTTTCTTTTCAACTACTTCCTGCCTCCTTCCTCTCCACTTCTTCCAACTTTTGGTCCTCTTCCCATTTGTAGTGTAGCTCACACTGACCTCAAACTTGTTGCAATCCTCCTGCCTCAGCTTCCTGGGTGCTTGGATTATAGGCATACATCAACACATCTGACTCAACCTTTTGAACCTTAAAATATAGGTACAATTATTATTTTTATATTCACTACTTAATTTACCAAGGTATTTGTACTACTTAATGGCCATCCATAATTTCTTGCATCCTACTTAGATTTCACTCAGTGTCCACTTTTCTTTTTACTCAGGGGACATCTTTTAACATATTAGCTGAGTCTTTGTATATGTATAAAGGACTTATTTTGCTTTCACTTTAAGTTGATAGATTAGCAAGGTATAAAATTTCAGGGCATTTGAAGATATTATTTGAGTTTTTCCTAGAATGTACTAATGTAGGGGATTCTGTTATTGATCTAACTTGTAGTTTGTTTGTTTATTTATTTTTTCACTCTGGTATTTAAAAAAAATCCTTCAAGCTATATCATGATGTTCTGAAGTTATGCTGTCATGTTTCTAGTTGTGTATCCACTTTTATTTTTCTAATTCATATACTGGATATATTTCTAAATCTGAAAGCTTGCATAATTCTTGACAACTACTTCTTTACATATTGTTCCTTTATTTCTTTCATTTTCTTCTCATATCACTTTTACCAGATGAATATTGGAGGCCTTCAGTCTTACATCCCTGTCACTCCATTGCTCAGTTCTCTTGGCCTCTGTGATACAATCTGAGTGAATTTTTCTCATAACAGCTTCCAATTCCATTCTCTGTTTCTCTGTTTAGATGTGCCCAGTCTTGCATCTGTGTTATCTATTGAATGTTTATGACTGTGTTTTTCCTTTCCCGGATTTACTTGTTGCTTATGCCTGTACTTATTTTGTAATATTTTGTTTCCTTTTAATGAGACTTTTGCCTTTATCTCTTTGAACTTCTAAATATTCCTAAAGTATCTGTCAAACTTTTCTCCCAAATTAATTACATCAAAAGTGAATTTCTCTCTGTATTGCTATTTTTTCTTTGTAACAAATCCTACTACATATCTTGGAATGTTGATTTGTAGGCTCACTTTACATGGAGGTTTATTTTACTTCTCTCTGTTCTTTCCTCTTCATTTTTTTCTTCCCCTTCCACTCCTCCTCTGTCTCCTCTGTGCTTTCACCCATTTTGGTGCGGCATACTTTATACAGCAGGGATCTGCAATTTCTTCTCCTTGGTGATGGAAGGACTGTTTAACACACACTGTCAGAGTCAGCAAGCAGTTGGACTTCATTTCTGACCACCAACCTGCTTGCTTACTCCTTCTATCCTTTGCAGCACTTTAGTCCTCTTTAGCTACCTGAGTTGAATTGTCTGCTGCACTGCTTAATGCCATACCAGGATTTTAAAAGATTATGGCTTTCAGGCCAGGTATTTAGCTCAGTGATTCTGGTGCCTGCCTTGCAAACACAAGGTCCTGAGTTCAATCCCTGGCAACCACATATAACAACGCCCCGTGTGGTGACTCATGTCCATGAGCAATCAGTACCACACACCACAGTGTCCGGCATGGTGGCTCATGCCTGTAATCCCAGAACGCAGGAGGCAGAGGCAGGATTGTCATGATTTGAGGATAGCTGAGCTACACAGTGAGCTCAGGGCCAGCCTGAACTAAAGTGAGACTCTGTCTTTAAAAAAAAAAAAAAAAAAAAAAAAACAGATTATGGTTTTGAGTTCTACTCACCATTTTAACTTTCCTATTCCATTTAGATTCATGAAAATGCGAATTAGTTGGGGAAGTACAATAAGGATTGAATTCCTAGTGGTTTACTCTAGCTACATCCTCAAGCCTTTGTAGCGTTTTATTTTGAGACAAGTTCTTGTTAAATTGTTTAGGCTAGCCTCAAACTTGTGATGCTTCTGCCTCAGCCCACCAGGTAATTGGGATTAGAGACATATTTCTGAAATTATCTACACTGCATTTCTCCTCATAAAGACCAAATCAAGCGTAGAGTGAAAAAACACATTATTCTGTAGTTAACAATCCATGCCCCATAATCTCTTTTAGAAGGTCTAAGCAGGGAATGCGAGGGGCTCAGCTTGCAGCGTGGGGCCCGGTGTGCTGTGCAGTGACTGGATCACCTTGGAGCATTTCCTGTGCAGAGGTGGAGGTCGAGGTGGACATCTGGACTCACAACCGAATCATGGCAATATGGTGCAGATAGAGAAGATTCCAAAGGAAACAAGGAGCAACTCACCCCCCAAAGAGATGGGATCATGTGTTGAGTGGCGACTGTGATGTGTTGTGGCCGTCATGGGTGCCACAAGCCACATAAAGAGTGATGATTCTCATGATCCAGAGCACTGGAAAGCTAAGATTCACAATTATATTTCCATTTTGATACTTTTGGGGTGCCCAGTGAAATACTGAGTGGCCAGTACAGCTCAAAGGACTGACTAGAAAACGCATCTGACAAGAGAACACATTCATGCAACTCAAGAAAGAGCCAACCTGGGCAGCTCCCTTCCTTCCAAGAACCACACAGTCAAGAAACAAATCGCATGGTCACCCAGTAAGTCCCTTCAACTGAGACATTTTATTTACATTTCCTCAAGACCCAGAGATAGACTGGTGGACAAAGGACTGTGGGTCCAGATTAAGCAGTGGTGTTCAGCTGTGGCCTCAGATGCCATCTTGTCTTCAGGTAGGGATAGTCATTTGTTTAAACCCTCGTTTGAATAACTAGCGCAGTCATGGAGGCTGCGGTGTTGGGCAGGGGCTCTGGTGAAAGAACAAGTGGGCCGTAGATCTGACTCTCTGAGGCACAGACCCTCACTGCCCACCCCACTGCTCTTGGCTCCGGTAAGAGAGAGGGAGATTGGTAGGTTCTCAAGCAGAGTTCTCATGTTAGTTTTTTACCCTATCCTCCCAGTCCCCTATTTGGAGGGCTGCTCGGCAATGCCACTGCCACAGTCCCAGTTAATGGCATCTTTCATTTCATTTAGAGCTTGATTTGTTTACAAACTAATAAATATGATTTATAAAATGTGCCCGTGGTTTGCTAATTACTGCACATATGGCGTTTTCATTTTGTAAAACTGGCATTTGCATTCTTTGTAGATTATGACTTTGTGTCCCCAGTGCTAATTAGTCTGATTAGGCAGATAACTTCTCTGTTATAGGATGAGAGGCTGAAGGCTGGGGCACTGGGGGTGAGGGCCAGGCTGCGGCTGGCCTTGCAGGAAGGAGCCAGGGAGGCCCAGGATTTTACTGAGGACCCTGGAATGTCAAGCAGCCCATTTTGTGTTCTTCCCCAAATCCAATTAAGCACAGTTCGTTAGCACAAATTTCTTAATCAGGCCTAATCTTCCCACTGAATGCACAATTTCTGGATTGTCACAGTGCTGGGTCAGCCTATGGGGGGATCAAGGGACTAGAGGCAACTTTGGCAGAAAAGGGAAGGGAAGGCTGCAGGACCCTTCCCGGGGTGTGGGGGAGAAGGCTGCACAGCACTGGCCTGGTCCATAACACAACCTTGGACGGACTCACAGGGGAGGAACAAGTTGTCTAGTCTTTAGGATCTGTGCTCAGGCCCCAGGAAAGACTTGAGGGTGATGCTTCTAGCTTTGATGAAGGAGCACAGGGAAGGCTGGGCATGAGGTTTTAGCACTTTGGGAGTGTGTCTTGGCACAGCCACTTATCTTTAAAGGGCTGAGTTTAGGAGCAAAAGTAGGCATGTCTGGGGATGAAGACCATTTTAATTCTCTAGGATGTGTAATACCTAAGGTTCTTGTGAAATGAAAGAAGGGAAGAGAAGCCCCTGCAAATGACTGGTGTTGGGTCTCTTGGCGACCTTGGTGAACTTGGCTGACACCAGATATGTAAGAATGAAAACATGTCATTGCTTGCACCCCATGGGTTGTAGAGCAATTTGTACTTGCTTCATGAGCTCCAGGGAGATGACATCACTAAAATGTACATCCTCCCAGAGGTCATTACATTGTAAGCAACATCTAGAGAAAGGCTCCTATTGATGAACATGCAGTGGTGGAACTGAATGGATGTCTAGGGGAATCAGGGTCTGTGGGCTCCAGGTGAAGACAAGCAGAGTTTTCCTAGGGACTCAGAGGTCATGAAACAGAGGCATCCTTAGGGCCCAGCCACACATGTTGAAAGAACCTGGTCCACATTTCTAACCATTCCTCCCCTGTCATACCTTTCCTCTTGGCATGGCCCAGGAGGCTTTATCCCTTACTGCACAGGTGACAAAGCTTTGCTCCTCTATTCCACTGTGCTTTTCCTGTCATGACACTTAACCAGTTGGATTGCAATGACTATTTTTCTGTCTGCCTTCTCAATCATGAGACAATGAATGTGACACTGAATAGATTTCTAGGAGTTCTTGAAACCACCTCCTCTTTTCTTTCTTCCTCACTGAGGCTTAAAGGGGTCAGTGTGGGACAAGGATTGTTTTATAGACTGGATCAGAAGGGTCTCCCTTTTATGGCTTGAAGGCTTGGAACCCAGCCTTTAGCACTGTTGAAAAAAGGTGGAACCTTTAAGAGATGGAGCCTAGTGGAAGTTAAGTCATGGAGGCATGTCTTGGAAAGGCATGCTGGAGCCTTGGATACCTCTTCTCTTTCAGTTTGCTTCCCAGAAGGTAAGAGGTGAGTGGCTTTGCTCTCCTACCAGCTCCCTGCTGTGATGTTTCAGCCCAAGCACAGACCCCAAAACAACCGAGCCAGCTGACCCTGGACAGAAACCTGTGAAACCATGAACCAAAAATAAAACCTTCTGCCTCTAAATTCACTTATCACAGATATTTGCCACAGTCACAAAAAGCTAACAGAGAGGGGGAGGCAATGGCAGCAACATTCACTTGGGTCTTCTTCTCTGGCTCCTTGACAGAATAGGACAGGGAGGTACGAGATCCTAAGATTGTTGGCCTACCTCATGGAGTCAGGAACCTGGAGCCTCCTTGTAGATCTGGGAAGATCCAGGAGAGCCCTGACCTTGGAAAGTGATTATTTCAGATCTGATCCTGGTCAACCATGAGAGGATCACTTTGCCCATATGAGTTTCAATTTTCTCTTTTGAACAACAGACACCCAGTGGTCATTCAGGTTTCCTCCCTGAACATACAGTTCAAGGACATCACTGCAGCCATCAGTCTGTGTATATGTGTGTGTGTGTGTGTGTGTGTATTCCAGGATACATGTTTGTGTGGTTGAATTTGTGCAGGAGAGAAGCAAATGCTGAGCATCCCAAGCAAAGCCATGTTTCACGAGCAGTCAGGTGTATGCTGGGGACTCTGCAGGGTGGACCTGATCCCCCCCCCCATCTTCTCCCATGGTCTGATGAGAGAGGGGGTGCCTTAAGAGGATTGCGTTGGCCCATCTATTTGAATTTCATAACCCACATCTTGGTGTAGGGATAGGATTCTTTCTCTTTCTTTAAACATTTTAATATATTCCACTTTAAAATTGTTTTGAAGTAATAAAAGGATTGTCACAGGCAACAAACGAATCTCTGGACAGACTTAATCTGAGGCCAAAAGCCAGAGACCAGGATTTACTTACCATAAAGGCTTCTTTCTTCTTTTGCAAGACAAAGTGGAAGCCCAAGTGTGACTCCTGCAGAGGACAAGGGAGAGCACCCCAGACCTCACTCCAAGGCCTGGAAACCTTGACTATGGACAAACCAAGGCCCATGCTTCCTAAAACTTCCTTCAACCAATTCCTGGTGCTGTCTTGGCTACAGCACTATCACACTGGGCCTCCGCCATAGGCCAGGATGCCACCCACTGCAGGGTCTTCTCTGTGTGCCTAGTTGGCTACCACTAAATCTGGGGTAGAGGATAGAAGGCATTAAAGCTGAAAGTCAAAAGACAAGTGTTACAGAGGGCCGGAAACTACAAGCGCAGGGCAGACCTCCTCCCAGCCTCAAGCCCACATCCATCCTTCCTGGAAGGAAAGGACCTTCCCCTGAAGGTCCTGCAGGTGCCTCTGACTCCCACTTCCACAGTTGGCCTCCTCACCAGTCTCCAGAATGGCCCCTTCTGCTGTGCTGCCCGTCGTCAGGATGGCATTGCCCCTTTCCTGACCAGGACCGAGACTGCTGGCACCGGGAAGGGAGTGAGATGAGGTTGCTCACATTCCAGAGACTGCAGCCGCAGAGAGGGGTTGATGGTGAGCCCAACCTGATCAGATGGCACTACTCAGCTCCACCTGAGGACCAGCTTGAGGGAACCTGTAGCACAGCATGGTCTAGGGAACAGAGAATGAAAGGCCACAAACAACCCGCAGGAGGTCCACTCCTTGCCCTTCTCTTCCTCTTCAAGGTCTCCCCAGAGGCATCAAGCTATCTCTCCTAACCCTAGTGCATCCAGTTTGCCTCCTTTTAAGACCCTAACAGGGAGCAGCAATGACACACTTCTGCACAGATACCATGTCCTTCTTATACTCCCCCATGGACATACTGATTATATGCATAGGTGCCATAGAGCACCCCTAAACATGTGTGACATCCAGGGGCCCACATAGCTGAGCAACTGCACACCCACGTCTTCACACAAAAGGAAACTGCATTTGGAGTCTCAGTTTACAGCCCAGGGGTTAAAGAGCATCATGTGGTCCAATAGTGATTGGTGGATTCACATATCCAGATAAAATCTTGAGATGAAAGAAAAAAGAAAAGAAGGAAACAACAGCAGTGATCCCATGAGGTGGGGCCAATAGCCCTATAGCCTCTACCTCTGGTGGCTGCTACTCACATGTAGGCCAGGGTTCACATGCTGCTCCAGGGCTTGATCTGATCTCGTCACCGGAGGCAAAAGGCCTCTGCTATGGTTTGAACATTGAGTCCTCCAATGGTCCTTGTGTTAAAGACTTGGTTCCCAAGGGAGTCTACTGGTGGGCTGTAGAGTTTGGAGCTTTGTGGGAGGTGCTGAGGTCTCAGTAACATATCCCTCAGGGGAACTGTGGCCTCTGTCTTCCTCTACACTTCTCTTCGCGGTGACAAGGTGAACAGTTTTGCTTTACTGTGTGCATCTGCTGTGATGTGCTGCCTCACCACAAGTCCAAAGCAACAAGGCCAAGTAACCATGGATTAGAATCTCTAAAATTGTAAGCCAAAGCAAACCTATTCTCTTTGTAAGTTGATTATCTCAGGTGTCTTGTTATAGTAAAGAAAAGCTGACTAACAGGCTTCCTACCCAGAGATACTCTCAGGGCATCTTCTATGTCTCAGGTTATTTCTCAAACCACTGAGGAAGCTATTGAGGGTAAAGTCTCCTTGGTGTGGACCTGGGTATTTAATCTATAAGAGAGGATAAGGGACACCTGATTGTTGATCTCCGAGGATGATGAGAATCAGTGTCAGAGGAACTTCTTTGAAGCCACAAGGCTGTGTGTATATTTGAGGGGTAGTTAATATGTTCTTCTGCCTTCAAAGCTGGCCTTCCTGGAGGACACAACGCTGTAATTTTTTTTTTTTTTAACACGGAGTGAGTTCCCCAAACTGTACCCTCCCCCTCTCCAGTATTTCTGCCGTGAGTTGTCAAAAATGGTAATCTTCTCTCAGGCCTGAAATTATGAGCCTGCTTTATTGGTCAAAGGCCATAATAATTTGAGCTCTTATTTTATAAACTCATTTCTGCACAGTGATATCCTGATAGGAGCAGGAATAATAAATCACAAACATGTCCCTCAAGATTGCATTGTAAATGTCAAACTAGACAGGAAATTGTAATTAAAGAAAGGAAATTGCTACAAAGAAGCACTTGATTTTAAAATGAGCCAAGCATAGAATTTTCTAAGCATTTAATTATAGTCCAATTTCAACTGACTTGGCTTTTGCAGTCATATTTCTTATTATAACTCTCCCACATAATAACCAAATCTCTCTGCTCACATAGGTCTGGCCTGTCAGAGGGTAGGGACACTGCATAAGTACAGGGATTAGGAACTTTATAGGGACAGTAATCATGGTGGAGTCTGGGGTGATGGACACAGGTGCTGGGATTTTAAATCAACTGCAGTCAGATTTCCAGCGAACAGGGGAGCAACCTCATGCCTGTGTGGGACCAGATTTGGCCAGATTTCCGCACAGTGAGAAAGCCATGAAGGCTTTTCCTTCTGTTTGAGGAAAAATGACTCCCGCTTCCCTGTGCTGATCTGAACCCCTCAGATATGCACAGGAACAACCCAGAGAACCCTCCACCTGCAGGGCCCATGTCCCAGCCTGTGGCTTTACCCAGGCACTGTCCAAATGCTGCATGTTGCACCTGGACATCAGGAGGTTGGGACACACCTTCAGCCAGGGACTCAGCACCAAGAGGCTGCAGGACACAATATCAGACCAGCCGAGCTCGAGATCTTATCCTTCCCTGGCTGTGAATGAGGCTAAGCCACATGACCTCAAAGAGCCTTGATTTGCTCATCTGTAAAAAGGGTCTCTGGTAGTCCTACCTGAGCTAGTAAGTGCCTCATGGTTAACTCCTGTAAGCAGAAGTGATTACCATAGTTAACATAACCTGGGCTTGTGTTGTGCCCAAAGAGAAAGATGAGGTTGACGGACTATCTTGATCAATATGAGCGATCCAGGGAGATGGAATTGTGCCAGGGCATTTAGTGACAGAAGTGGGAAGGGGTGGCACTCAGACATGACCAAGGGCCCTTTATTGCTGCCCCACACAATAAGTGAGCAAACTGAATCAAAAAGCCTTTGCTGGCCCAGGAAGTGGGCTCACATGAACCTCCCCACCAGGTCTTCTTGTCTTTCTGTCAAAGGTACAAGGCTCAGAACCTGGCTAGCTCCTGGTGCATGGGGGCTGCTGTTCTACCTGGGGTTCCCCAAGCTCTCCTCCAGGTTTAATCTCATCCCCCTGGAGGGGGCAGGAAGACTCAGAAGCAGAGGTGGGGTTCCTTTCTAGAGTCTTTCTTTCTTTAGACAGGTGAGCTGGCTATAGGTAGCAAGGTAGACAAAGTCTGGGGTCAAAATCCTGGGGTTTCTGGAGGAAATACTGCCCAGAGAGGCCCATGGACAGGAGTCTGCAGATCTGAGTCTTGTGCTAACTATGAACTGTATAAGCATGAAGGAATATATACCCCGACCTCCACTGAATGGCCCTCTTTAAACTGTGCAGTGTACAATCCCCACAACTGAACACAGGGAACCAGAGGTAAACGAAGACTGGGGAGGGTCAGGATGATGAAGGGTGCAGAATAGTTTGAAGATAAGGACATGAAATGAGGTTTGAAAATAGAAGTGTAAAGTCCTACTGCAAAGGTATGATTAGAACTGCAGGTACGAGGGAGAGAGGGGCTGATGATTCTTCCTGTGTTAAATGGGGTTGTCTGGTCTGTGCCTTCAGCGCAGTCCGGGAGCAGGGCTTTGGGAGAAAACATGGAGTTGAGCACCTTCCTGTTCTCCAGTGGAGAATCCGCATGTATGCCAGCAATGAAAGCTGCGTGGGTCTCTGCACACAAGGAAGACTGTGTGTGTGTGTGTGTGTGTGTGTGTGTGTGTGTGTGTGTGTGTGTGTGTACGTGTGTGTGAGATAGAGAGAGAGAGCACCAGTGACATGGGACCAGTTTTCTGGGTTGTGACATCCGGGAGGAAGACTTCATGACAGAGCACCATCAGAGGTGGTCATGGAGTCCATGCATTGGAGTGAAGGCATCTCCAGGTGGTGGAATAATCAGGAGCAGGAAAGACGTACAACAAGACTTACACTCATTCAGAAAGTGTTAATGTGATCACGTGCCAGGCACAGTACTAGGCGCTGGCGTACTTCAGTGAACAACACAGGCCGCAGAAATTTCCATCCTTCTGGAGTTCCCATCCAAGGGAGAAGGGGAAAATAGCAAATACTATGGCAAACTGTATAATAAATGCTAGTTAAAAACAACAAGAAAGCAGAGCTGGGCACGGTAGCCCATTTGTATTCCAGCTGTGGAAGGTGGAGGCAGGAAGATGGCAAGTTAGACTCCCCACACCCTGGTTCAATCCCTGGTACCAAAAGAAAAGAAAAACAGAGAAGGAAATACGGAGCTTGAGGAAGGAGCTGCCACTTTAAATGGGGTAGTAGGCTGAGAGGATATTTGGGCCAAGTCATGAAAGAGGTAGAGGAGCACGGCAAGCTGAGTTCTCGGGAGGACATTCCAGGCCCGGAAGAGCCCTAGGGTTCAGGAGGTCTGAGGGGCAGCCGCGGAGGTGCTGTGAAGTGAGTGGGGACCAGGTTCCATGTCTTTATAAGTGGTTGTGAGGATGGGAAAACCATCAGGGTGGTGCTGCCTGCGTCACTGAACAGGTCAGGGTGGAAGTGAAGACAGTCCATGCTCGAGTCCTGGTTGAGTGGAACCACAGCGGCCTGCAGCTTCTTGGATCTCAGCTTGTGCAGCGGAACCCAAGCACTGGTCACACTGTCAGTCTGACAGGATCAGAACGTGGTTGGAAATAGCGAGGCAGCTCTGCAGTGGTAGTGCTGCTGCCTGAGTGTTGGGGACGCTATCTTAGAAGCGGTCACAAGCTCCTGGGAGGCAGGAGGAGGCCAGGAAGCCAGGCAGGCTGCAGGAGAGACAGTAGCCTTGCAGAAGTCCAGGTCTGAACAAAGGGGCTGAGGTTGAGGGTCAGGGCCAGAGGTGAGGGACGAGAGGCCTGGGAGGATGTGGGAGCATACACAGGGGCATCTGGTGGTGGGGTCGTGGAAGTCAGGGGAAAGGCTGGAGAAGTGGGGTCAGGTTCTCCTGGCGTTCACAGCGGCCTCTTAGCCCTGTTCCCCCTGAAGCCTCGCTGCCTGCCTCAGTCTCGGCAGGCTCTTCCCTGGCAGGCCCATGAGTGCCCTACTCAGAAGCCCTCTCTGGTGGGATTCTGACAGCAACTGGTGCTGGGGCACTGAGCACTGGGAGCCCAGCCAGCCATTTTTCATAGCAGGTCCATGCTCCAGCCCTGGAGGCCCTGCCTCCCTCCCCTAAATGCCACATTCTCCTATCCTGGTGATCACAACCCCTCTTCCCATCAGGGCGGTGATCTGTCAGCACTCTCATCAGCACAGGCCTGTGTTTAGTGGATGGACCATTCCCTGTGTGTGCCTGGCTCTACCTGCCCAGGTCCTCAGGCTGCACTGCCCCCACCCTGTGCCACTCTCGGGGGTCACCCAGGGCCGTTGGGAAGGAGGCAGGTCCGAGCTCTGGATTATGATTTACCACCCCCTAATCTGTGGCCAAAAGAGGCCCTAAGGACTTCCTCTATGCAGACGGTTCTAAGGGCCTCCAGCTTCCAGTTAAGATGAGATTTCATGAGGACACTCACTCCCTGGGAGAGGGGTCAGTGAGGCAGCAGAGCCGCTTGCCTGCTCCCTGCCACGTGACGCCACTCTTCCCTGAAGAGAGATGGGGTCTGCAACTACCAGCTATGCCGTCACACCAGGCTTCATTTCATTCCCACCAAGACACAAGACACATCCAAACTGCCCATCCTAGCTTCCAGCACCCCATCATGGCCACTTGGCCCGTGGAATGCTCTGTAGCTGGCTGTGCCCTCTTCTCCGCCTGTCCTTTCTGCCTCGTACACTCCTGCACTCCACTTTCCCAGTCAGCTCGGGCACCACCTCATCCCAGGAGATGAGAGACTGGAGGGCTTGTGGAGCTTGTGACCACAGTGCTGACCTGTCTCTCTCTCTTCTAAGATAGTGTCCCCAACACTCAGGCAGCAGCAACGCTACCCCAGAGCTTCCTCGCTATTTCCAACCTTGTTCCGATCCTGTCAGACTGACTGTGTGACCAGTGCTTGGGTTCTGCTGCAGAAGCTGAGATCCAAGAAGCTGAAGGCCGCTGAGGTTCCACACCCTCGGGTGGTTCAATTGAAGCTCCACTTCACCCAGCTCCTTTCCCTCTTGTCCCCAGGCTGCCCTGCAGCCGTCACTAGAGGGCTCTCAAGGCAGAGAGAGCCTCAGGCTCCAAGCCTCAGCCCTGCCCTCCCTAAGGCCTTCCAAGGGCTCCTACCTGGCTTCCCTGCAGCCATGAGCTTCCAGCATGCCCTCCTCTGACCCAGCTCCATGAGACTGTGAAGTAGGTGCCCAGCCCACGTTCACTCAAAGGACGGCAGAACAACTCTCCTCCCTCAGTCTCAAGCTCAGAGCCAAGATCCTACTGGGAAGATCCAGCCCAGTGAGGTCTCAGGCAGCAGAAGCTGATGGCAGAAGACTCAGGGGGTTCAGGGGGCCTTCACAGCAGACACACAGGACCTGCAGCGAGAAGTCCAGCCACGTCTAAGGGAAAGGCAACGTCCATTAAGGCCATTAACTTAACACTGAAATCAATGTTGCAGCCACCAGAAGTAATTAGCGTAATTCACATTTCAGATCAGGAGATTTTTGAAAACCAAGTTTAATTATGTTGAAAAATGACAACTTCATTTTCCCTCCCTGGATAGGTTCCCCTGATGTTCCCCACACTTTCATTAAAAAGAGGACTGGTTGCAGGATTTTTTAAAATGCTATTAAGCAAAAGAAATACTTTGGCTATTTCAGAGCTAATAAATCAGCTCAGATGCCCACAACACAGTTCAAGTGGATTGGAAATATTTCGTTCCTCCTTTCAGGACAGAGTGTGTGGTTTTAGATCTGAAGGAATCCAGTGGGGGCTCATAGGCAGTCGGAGTAGCTCTAGGAGATCACCAAACCCATTGTACAGGTGAGCAGACTAGAGGCTGGCAGAGACAGGAGACCCACTCAAGGTCATCTCATCCTGCCCAATGTGAGGAGCAAGGGATGCAGAGATGGTCCCCACCGTTCAGAAGTGGGCTGTGGTGTGCACACCCCAGAGCAGCTGGAGGAACCTAGAAAGGCCAGCTGGGGAAGGTGACATGCGATCTGAGCCTTTCAGAATCGAGGACTTAGCAGAGGGAAAGAGGAAAGGGCTGCCCTTCCGGGAGGGCGACAGTAACCACAAAACCCAGGCAACCCCATCAGGGCCTGGGTAGGGATGCTTCCTCAGGCTCTTGCACATCACCTGCAACTTCCCAGACAGACCCTCATCTGCACAGGAGCCCAGCAGGTTTTCCAAGTAAATCTGGACAGCACCCAGACAATCGCCCCAGTCCCTGCTCATCTCCTCCCCAACATCCTTTATTCCACCAGGTACTCCAGCCCTCACCCACGTGGCTCACCTGTCTCTTCACTCTCTTAGACCGGTTCCCAGCAATAGCCTCCTCATCATTTTCAACTTTGCTCACACCATCCTATCTCTGTAGCCTCTGGCCCCTCCAGATGCAGGAGCTTCCCCTAGTCACTACTGGTCCCATGTGTTTGTTTAAGAGGCTGCCATGGTGCTAATTACTGTGTTTATTCCTGCTCACCAAATGTGCTCTGTTTTGTAGGCATTTGCTTGGCTCTTGAAGCCTGGTCTAGCTTGTTTTGCTTTTGAGGTGGGGGAAGGTGAAGCATCCCTCTGACCTATATTCTCAGGACTGCCCTTCGGGGGCCACAGACTGGAGCCAGGACTGGGGCCTGTCCACATCTCTACCCCGCCCCTCCCCTTTAAGAGAGGCCTGGGCTCTGGTGTGGGTTGGGAGTTTAGGTTTGCTGCTGTAGGGGCTGGGGCAGCATTCCCCTCCATGGAATCCTGCCTGTTTTCCCAGCAGCCCTCATGGCCAGAAAAGCAAGCATTAGCTCATTGGCTGTGCAGTCTGGCCTGCCCTGTTCTCTAAGTAAAGGAACAACCTAGATGAGAATGTTGTGCTTCACTGGATCTCAGAAGATGAGGCAATAAATGTGAGCCATCCCAGCCTTCAGGGATCCCCAAGAGGCTGCTCAGCCAGGCGGCCCCCACCTTCAAGCTGCTCCATTGTGTGGGCTTGCGGGCCGGGGGTGGGGGCGGGAGGGTCCCGCCTGCAGGGTCTTCTCATCGCAGCCCCTTGCTGAAAGGCGCTTCCCCCTCCCCTGGGCCCCACCAGCCAGGCCAGGGTCAATGGGATTAAAGGCTCAATTCACGCCAGTCAGTTCTCTGGTAACACGATTTCATTAGAGGCAGGCAGGGAGGAGAATGGACGGAAACAGCTGGTGTATAAATTATAAAGTCTACTTTGTACTGAGTGAGCACACCTTTCCCCAGCCACATGACTAATTAATGTGGCGGGGAGTGGACTTGAAGTCAAATTGCCTTTCCCCCTCTCTCCTGGGGCTTGGTTAACAACAGGTCCCTGCAAAGCTGGGAGAAGGGAAGATTATGCAAAGCTATCATCATATGAAAATAGCGTATTAACATACTGCCTGTGAGCTGTGTCCAATCAGTTCCCTCCCAGTGGCGTGTGTACGAAACAATTAGGATAGCATTTCTACCACGCTTCTTTAATACATTTTGGCATTAATATAATCAAGGAGTGGGGGCCTAGACATCTTGCAGGCGAGGTTTTCTGGAACACCCCTGGGACGTTGGGTAGGGAGGGTGAATACAATCCTGGGGGGCAGGGGTGGGACTCAGGCTGAGCTCCTCTGGACCGGATCCCTGGGTACAGCTCTGTGGTCTCAGCGCACTGGCCTCTGCCAGCCACCCACAACCTCGCTGCATCCGAAAGCAGAGGCCTCCTCACCCCAGAAAGGGAGTCCAGTCCCCGCGCTTCTCAACTAGTGACAGCCAGACGTTCCAAAGGTAGAATGAGCCTTTAGAAATGCCAATCATATCTCTTAATTCTGTGCTCAAATCCCCCAATGACTTGCCATGTTGCTTTTAATAAAACACACCCTCCTCAGGGGCCCCCGGTCTATCTCCCCCTCCCTTCCCCCCTCCTTTACCTCCAGTCACTCGGCCTTCTTTCTCTTCCTCACACACCAAGATCCTGCCTCAGGGCCTTTGGACTTGCTCTCCCCTCTGCCTGGTGCAATGGTTCTAGTCCCACAGGTGTAGGCTGCTCAGAGAGGCCGCCCGACCCACCTGATCTAAATCAGTGCCACCCCAGTTGCCATCTGTTTCTTTGTTTTGTCTCCATCTCAAATGTCTTTTGAATGGATTTGTCCCCGGTTTATTTCCTGCTTCCCACTGAAGACAAGGCTCCTGGGGCCTTGTCTGGTCAGTGTCTGGAGCACTAAGTAGCACATCACAGGTACTCAGCAAGTCATTCTTGGATGTGCGAATGGATGGCTCCCATCTGGCATCTAGAAACTTTAGGGAGACAATAAGACCTAGTAGGGATCCTGCCCTTGCTGCCATCTCCTGCATGGCCCTGGGCAACCTCACTCCCCCCTCTGACTCACCAAACCTTTATTCAGCACCTGTTAGTTGCCTAATCTCTAAGAAGTGGGAGAAGCAAGAGCCAGATGTGGTTCCTGCCCTGAAGGGCTCCCAGCCTAATTGGGGAAGCAAGCTGAGATATGAGAAAGACCAGCTGAGTCAGGACTTGAACACAGGGGTACAGGGGAGGAAAAGGTGGGAGTCAAGAGCCTGGGGTCAATTAAGCACTAATGTGTACCCTCACTTCCATCATCAGACCTCTCTGAACTCAGTCTGTAAGGCATGTGACAGTCAGAGCTACCCTCAGAGCTTATGTCCAACCACCTATGTCAGAGAAGGGCAAACTGAGACCCGGGAATAGTGCAAGGCCTGGCCTAGGGACACTGGATGAGTCCGTGGCCAGGGTCCTAAGCAGGGCCTGAGTTTTGGTGAGGTGACAGGCCCTTGACTTCCCTCTGCCACCCACTCCTTGAATATATTCCGCTCCTTGGGGGGGTTCAACTGGCACCTGGCCTTGATCCCCCACCCCATGGAACAAGCCAAGATCCCTAAGCGTTCCTGCCTTACACGGTGTGTGTGTGTGTGTGTGTGCGCGCGCGCGTGTGCGCGCGCGCCTGAGTGAGCCCCTTGGCCTGGCCATGAGACACTTGAAAGAGGCCTGCTGCTGCTCCCCTGATTTTGTATGAATGAAGCCTCATTTCCATGCAAGACAAATGACCCAGCTGAGTGCCTCCTCCTTAGCCTGGCCCAATTTCCTTGAAATTCACACCACTGATCCTCAGCATAAGCACCATGTGATAAGATGTTTGCTGAGTACTGAGTGCCAAGCACTGACTGGGGCAGGACAGCAGGTGGGAAAAGTGGGTCTGGCTCTTCCCACAGAGCTCACACACCCGTCAGTTTTCTAAACGGTGGGTGACAGTAGTACCATACCCATACATCACAGGGCAAAGGGACATGTCCACGGTGACTGTGAGCAGAGACCTGGGCAGAGGGAGGAGTCAAGGGCTGCACATGTGCTACAGAAGGACAGGAAAGCTTAGTGGCCCCGGCCTTTGATGCTTGGCATCTCTGGGGAACAGGAAAAGGTCCCAGAGTTAGCTACAGAGTGGGAAGGAGACAAGTTTGGAGGACAAGGTAGAGCAGGGAGGCAGGAGAAGGGATGGGGAAGATCACGCAGAGGTGCTAGTGAGAACTTTGGGTTTCACTGTGACACATGGGAAGCTGTTAAGGAATGATGTGACACTGACATCCTTTCAAAAAGATTACTCCAGTTCCTGTAGGCAAAACTATCTGGACATGTTAGATGACCAGGGGGTCACTGCAGCCACCAAACAAAGGGTGAGAGTCCCGGATGAGGGCGTCAGGGGGGAGAAACCTTTGGAGTCTACACATATGTTGAAGATAAGATTGACAGAGTTTGTTTTGGGGTCAT
>PVIR01004796.1:0-2500 GCA_004026965.1 Petromus typicus | reverse complement strand
GCAGATGCTCGAGTTCTGTAAGAAGTAGAATCAGAATCAAGATCTAGGTGTTAGCTGACGCCACCAAGTCTGAGGCCCCAGGGCTGCACCTGCAGGCTCGGAGGGCTTGAGTTAGCAGCCTGTCCCCAGTCTGTGTGTGGCTTGGTCTGCTCAGCTCAGGCATATCTAGTGCAGGCTCTGAGTGGTGGTGGAGACACTGACCTCCAGCCCCGATGGGACTCATTATCCCATGAGTCACAAGAGGTGCCCTGAGCACAGGGGTGCAAAACTTGGCTCAGAGGAGCCCAGGCAAGTCCTGGGTCCCTTCAGCCAAAGAATCTATGCTTCCAGGGACTTTGGGAGCTGGCAGGGGCTCTCAGGTAGGCTGCTGTGTGGGGAGTGGTCTCTCTGGCCTCTTGGGTCTCAAGGCAGGGGTGAGCAGGAAGAGCCCTGGGGGCGGTTGGGGGGGGCCAGTGTACTCCCCCACCAGCTCCACATACCACAACGCCCGCCTGCAGCACCAGAGAGGACTGATTCTGCGATGTGTGTGCTGTTGGGACATGCGGTGTAGCTCGGAGGGACCACCTGTGTGTGGGTGTGTTCACTCTGGTGAGCTTGTCGGGAAACAGCCTGTTCTCCAGAATGAGTCACAGTATTCAGCCCCACAGCCTGGTCAGCCAGAGTCCATGAAGCTCACAGACCAGGACCAGCCTCAGGAGCTCTTGGTAACACCTGGCCTCTCCGACCCAGCCCAGGATTGCTTGGGGTCTCCAGTCCTCAGTGGACAGGTGATGAAGGGGGGAGGGAAGGGGACAGAAGACCCTTCCTTGTTCAAAATCAGGCTCAGATTGACATTCTGAAGTTGTAGGTCGTGCTATGCTCGGTTGCTGGGTATTTGTGGCCTCTGGTGGCCATTGGACAGGGTCACTGTTGGATACTGGGCACTGAGGTGAAGCCTCTTGGAGATTGAGAGGGTCCTCTAGAACCTCACTCTAGATGCCTGGAGAAGCCCATAAGCTCCCAGCAATGCAGAGGGCTTTGCCACAATCAAGTCCCAGAACAAGCCATTTGACAGATAAATGGAAGAGTGAGGGAAATATATGAGTGGGGCAGATTCTCTCAACTGGGATCTGGGGTGAGGATCACGGAGGGCAAGGGAAAGTTCAGAATCTCCGAGCTGGGTAGGATGGCAAAGACTTAATCTGACCTATTTCTCTCCTAAAGCAGGAGGCTGGATAAGATACAAACCCTCCAAGCTTAATAGTTTTTCTTTTATCCCTGTCACACAAATAATTATACAAATAACTATGTAATTAACTAGATTGTTGTGATAAATGCTATAGAGGGCTAGAAAGGCTGTACCAGGATGTAACAGAGAGGGAGGTCTAGCCTAGTCTTGTGAGGAGAGGCCACCCTGACATTAAATCCCACACTTCAGGGGTGAGCAAGAGGTGGGGCAAGTGAGAGGGATGGAAGGGCATTCCGGGCAGAGGAAATGGCATGCCCTCAGGCCTGGGGCTGGTGGCTTCGGCAAGGGCAAGGACGATCCCCTGCGTCTCAGAGCAAGGGGTGGAAGTCAGCGATGGGAGATGTGTGTGGAGAGCCTGCCTGGACGGAGCCAGGGGACACGCAGAGGATGGGGGCTTACTCCAAAGAGTAATGGGAAATCACTGCAGGTGCGAGGTTGGTTGGCAAATCCAATTTGTACTTTTCATCCACAGCCCAGAGGCTATAGTTTGGGCGCTCAGGGTGGATGTGAGCATTTCAATAAGGAACTCCTGTGGTCACTTACACTGATCAGGTTTGAAGGAAGTGTCAAAATCGACTCCCCAATTTGTGCCTGAAGTTTAAAAATTGTCCACTAGGGCGAGAGGCAGTGGTGCACGTCTGTAATTCTATCACTCAGCATTTGGGAGGCTGAGGTAGGAGAATCTCCGTAAATTCACGGCTTCCCAGGCTACGTAGTGAGTTGAAGACCAGCCTCAATTACATAATTAGACTGTCTCAAAAAACAGAGAAAAAATTAGAAATTATCTAGTTATTATAAGTAATTTTATTTTTTTTAAAGGTTTTTTGAGACAGGGTCTCCTCTTGTAGTTCAGGCTGGCCCTGAGCTCAGCCTCAAACTCACATCACAGCAATCCTCCTGCCTCTGCCTCCCGAGTGCTGGGATTACAGGCATGAGCCACCATGCCCGGCACTGTGGTATGTGGTACTGATTGCTTCTGGGGTGAGTCTCCATGCCCAGTATTGTTATGTGGTTCCTGGGGATCGAACCCAGGTCCTTGAGCTTGCAAGACAGGTGCCAGAACCACTGAGCTATATCCCCAGCCCTGTAAGTAATTTTGGAAGGGTGTACCTGCCCCTTGCCTCCTCCCTTCCATTCTCACTTCTGAAGCACGCTTCTTGATAATCTGAAAGAGGTAGGCTATCATAGCCTATGTCCATGTTGCTCTAAAAAGAGGAAAGGTTTCCTTGACCTAGGATGGTACTACTTGCTACTTTAAAAACTAACTTTCTC
>PVIR01004795.1:0-76392 GCA_004026965.1 Petromus typicus | reverse complement strand
CCAGCCTGGGCAACACAGCAAGACTTTGTCTCCTAGAAAATGAGGACTGTGTGGTGAAAGCACCAAGCTCAGAGACAAGGACGCCCAAGGACTGGCCAGCACTGGTGGAAGCGGTCGAGGGGGAGTGGCGGGCAGGAGGAGACTCCAGGGCCTGGCCTGGCTCCTTGGGGTGCTCAGACTTGACCTCAAGGCAGCGAGGAGGCCTCTGTGAGTTGTGCACAGGACCAGCAGGCTTTGCTGAACGTAGAAGGACCAGCCTACAGCAGCAGGGAATGTTTTGCTGTGTGGCTCATGGAAGAGAGGTTCCCTGGGTGGCCCTGACTGTGCTTCGTGAACTTTATAAGGTGCAGCATCTGAAAGGAGCCCTCTATCGGCCTTGCAAAAGGCTCATGGCAGAGAATGCTGGGTGGTCTCCAAGGGCCAAGACCTCAGTCTGAAAGCACAGAAGGGAATTTGTGCCAAGCAGTGACCTTGGGAGAGGACCTGGATCCCCAGAGAAGGGAGCCTGGCCAGCCCCTTGGCTCCGCCGTAAAGGCCCAAGCTGGCCCCGGGCTCCTGACCTGAGCTGGGGACAGCAGAGTCTTCAGTGAAGCCACTAAACTTGTGGTCACTCATTACACAGCAGCAGTTTGCTGAAGTGTCCCGGCCCCTTCAGAAGCAGCACCTGTAGCTGTGACACTTCTGAGGCTTGGCGAGGACAAGGCCACCCAGAGGATCTGCCCCAGACATCTTCCCCACTGCTCCCCCTCAGCCGGGTGAGAGTCCGGCCTTGGTCCCACTGCCAGCTCACTAGGCTGTCGCTGTCCCTGGCTTGTTCTCAACACCCATTCAGCCTGGAACAGCTCTGCTTGGGCCTGTGGCCCAGAGACACCGGGAGATCCAGTAGCCGGCCAGCAGCCATGGAGGAGGCAAGGAGAAGGCGGGCTGCCCAGCTATTGACTGACGAATTACTGCACTGCACCATCTGAGCTGCGCCCGGGCCCTGCGGGGTCCTGCAATGCGCCTCTTTCATCAGTCTTCACAGCAGCCCTCTGCAGTCCGCACTGTGCTTGTTCCCCTGCTGCAGGTCTATAACTGGGGCTCAGAAACATCAAGTAACTTGATCGAAGTCCCACAGCATGTAAGTGGCCAATCTAATGTTTACATCCAACAACTGAATGAATATGAATATGAATATGAATGAATATGTTTATCTTTTTTTTTTTCTTTCTTTTATTTATTTATTTATTTTTTTTGAGACAAAGTCTCGCTTTGTAGCTCAGGCTGGCCTCAAACTCTTGGCAATCCTCCTGCCTCTGCCTCCTGAGTGCTGGGATTATAGGTGTGCACCTCCCTGGCTGGTTACCGAGTGAGAATTCGGGGAGGAAGGAGGAAGGCGGAAAGAGTGCACTGCAGGCAGTGGTAGCAGCTGCAGCAGCAGCAAAGCCCTGAGATCCGAGCAGGAGCGCACAGGAGCTCGGAATTGTTCTGCGCAGCCGGGAGGGTGGCTGGGTGGAGGCGTGTGCAGGTGAAGAGGTTTTTCTCAAGGGTGAGGACTGTGGGAGCCATGGGCGGGCCAAGCAGCGAGAGACCTCTGAGCTGCAGCTTGGAGCTGGGCGCAGCCAGTCCCGGACAGTGGAAGACGCTGGCAGAAGTTTCGGAGGCAAAGCGAGCAGCTTTATTCTAACACTGCCAGCCAGTCTGGGATCTTTCTGCAAAGAGGCTGGTCCAAGAGCCGCTCAGAAGCCGCTGTGATGCCCTAGTTACAGAATGTTCTTCAAATTAGGGTGGAGTTACATTTTAGTCCCATTTCATCGGTTACAAATTTACACTTCTCCTTGGCTAGTATGGCGCGCAGACTACAAGCTCCGGGGGTTAGAGCTGTGCACAGATTTCCACCTATGAGAGAAGCGAGTATAACAACCGTTTTTAACAACAAAGCTACTTGCAAACTCAAGTGAGCCGAGACTGTCTTCTGAGGTCCCAGCCCCAACTGTAATAAAAACGGCAGAGCGTCGGCAGCCCCGCTGTGAACGTCACAACAGAGGGGGAGATCTTCTTCTGGGAGTGTCAGGAAGCAAGCCAAAGCTTTACACGAGTGGAAGACTTTGCAAATTCAGTCTTCCTCTTTTTGCACTTGAGACGGTTCCACTGCTGGCCCGGTTGAAGGCCTCAGAGCACCTCGCAGGGCCCAAGAGCCCTCAGTGGAGGACCTCACTGTGGGCAGGCAGGGTGAAAGGCTGCATAGACGCCTTTAACTCCGCCCTTCAGGAGCCCAGAGTCCTTCCTTTCTCAGGAAAAGACCTGATAGCAGTCACTCACACTCTAGTAAAAAGAACCCAGTTTTCCCAGGTGCCCATAGCTCATTTTAGGTTCTAAGGTAGCTTCACTTCAAGTGAGACTCAAGTTTTTTTTTTTTTTAATTGTAAATCTTAAAAATGTGAACCATTCTCAACAAGAATATCGGTTCAGCTACAGAAAAAGTGAGGGCAATTCAATGATCCAAATCAGAGGCGATCAAAACAGGAATGCTGTACAGAAATCTTAGCTCTGTCAGCCCCTGGACCAGATAGGACCCTGGAATCCTCAGTCGTAAGGTGTGAGGACGGACTGGAGCAGAGAGAGAATAGAAAAGCTTTTCTTCAAGGACCCAAACAGTAACTGTTTGTGGCTTTGCCAACAGCACAACCCCTGTTTAACCCTTCAAGGCTGCCTCTTTATAACACAAAAGCAACCAGGACAACACACACACACACAATTGTGGTTGTGTTCCACTATACCATTTATGGCCGTTGAAATTTTAATTTTTCATCACAAAATATTACTCTTTCTTGTGGTACTGGAAATTGAATCCAGGGTTTATCTCCAAATCCCTTTTTCACTTTGTATTTTGAGGCAGGGCCTTAGTAAGTCTCCAAGCTGCCCAGGCTGGGCTGGAACTTTCAATCTCCTGCCTCAGCCTCCCAGAGAGCTGGGATTATAGGCGTTCACCACTACCCTCAGCTGCAAAGTATTATTCTTCAGATTTCTTTCTGGGCATACTCCATTCTTAGCGTACAAGTCACACAAAAGTGTCATAAACGGGGGTGGTCCAGATTTGCCCCATAGATGCCAAATGTCCTCAAGTCATCTTCCCAATTCCACGTGCCTGTAAATTACCCGGGACTCTTGCTAAGACGTTGAGCTGATTCCGCACATTTGGGAGAGACTCGGAAACCACGTTTCCAATAAGCTCCCAGGTCTGCTGCTGCTGTTGGTACAGAACTGCATTTTGAGTAGCAATGGGCCAGGTTCCTCCTGCACGGTGCGTCTCTGGGGTCACCAGTTCTGCTCTGCACTAACAAAATGCGCAGTTGGCAGTCTCAGGCCCCCACATTTTGAGTGTGGTCTTCACCCATTTGATGTTTTGCTGGCTCAATTTTCTTGATTTTGTACCACAGCCCTCCCAGCCGAACTCTGCTAACTAGAACATATGCCCTTCGAGAGTAGGAACTTTGTTGCTTTATATACTGTTATCCTACAGTCTTGCACGATGCTGGTGCTCAAGAAATATTTGTTGAATAAACAAATAAATGACGCTGGTGATGTCTGGTTGGCCTATGAGACTGCTCCTCCCCGTAGGGACTTTGTGATTCTATCACCACCTAGTGGGCACTTTTGTGTACTGCAGGGTAGGGGGAGAAAAATCCATCTGTGTGACTGATCCACGCTGCGGGCAGAGCTGCCCTTTCTGGTCTGTGTTTTTGTTTGTTGACTTCTTGTTCCTTGGAGCAGAGCCTTCCTGGAGGAAATGGTGTTTGAGCTGAGCAACAAAGGCATTAAGATTTGGGGTGGTGGGATTGACAGAGCGAAAAGTCATTTCTGCTACAGTGAACAACAAGCACAAAGCCTTGGAGGCCGGAAAGCCTGGGTAGGCGCCGGAAGGGAAGAAGAGTAGTGGCTGCTGAGACGGGCTGCGGGAGAAGGCCGCACAGAGGGAGAGGGGAAGAGGCCCCAAGGAAAGGGGACTTTTGCCTACGAAGGGGCGCATGCCAGACTCACAAAGGCCCACATTTTACAAACGAGAAAAACGAAGCATGGATCAACGACATGACTTGTCCAAGGTCACACAGCTGTGTAGGGGTGGAACTGGATTGGAATCTAGATCATCTACTCAGACACAAGTGCCTGCCCTGAGTCTGTGCCCGGGGAAGGGGCTCACTGCCAAGGACATAGCACATATGGGAAGGAAGAGACCTGCACTGAGCAAGTCCTAGGCCGCTTCCCCTCTGACCTCGGCCTGGACCGCCCTCTGCTGGCTGAAGCCAATGCCCCCGTGCAGCCTCTGTCCTGGCCACAGAGGGCAGCAGAGAGCCAAGTTGGGGCCCTAAGAGGCGTCCTTTCTCAATGAAGCATATGCGGTGAGTTGGGGAGAGGACAGGAGTGTGCAAGCTGTGGGGGATACGGGGCTCCCTAAAAAGGAAGAAGAGCCAGCAGGACCCATATCCATCTTTATAAGGTGCGCGTCACCAGGACAGGAGGGGACTGGGTCCCCCCAGACTTACAGACCTGCTGCAGCCTGGCATCCCATGCAGGAAGTCGCCTGCCCTTTCTTGGCCGCTCGGCCTGCTCTTCCAGGGAGCAAAGGGCCCCATTTGGGGACTCAGAGTGATGTGGTAGCCACCTCATCTTAAACAGTGTCAGGTCTCAGACAAGGAGACACTTCACTGCACCGCAAGGCTGAGCTGGCCTAGCCCCACTTTTCATGTGAGAAAATTGAGGGCTTCAAGTTTGCCTGAAGGACTTGCCCAAGGTCACTGTGTCGAGTCCAGTCAGGGAGTCCCCAGGGTGCTTGGCCACCTGAGGACTCTTGTCTCAAACTGCCAGCCACTCCTTAAGCCACTTCAGTCTCGGCCATGTACATCTCGTGCCGAGCATCGCTGCTCCCTGCCCGCTCCAGTGGGCACCGCGCAAGGCGAGACAGAGTGGGCTCTGCTCATTTTGGGGCCCCAGTGCCCCCAGTGAAGATGCTATGAAATAAGCTCCTCGTGACTGAGCGCGTCTTGCAAGGGTGGATTTTATAATTCGGAAAGCTGGGGGTCCATAGGGCACAGCGACTTGCTGAGTCCCCGGCAGCTTCCAGGCAGAGCACTGGCCTGCCCAGGTTTTTGCCGTCCAGCCTCCGCTTCCCTCAGTGGGGCGAAGCCAGCCCAGCAGCTCCTCCAGCAGCTGCCCAAAGTCCTGCGCACAATGCAGAGATCTGGCACTTTGGGCCCGCTTCTAACAGGCAGAGGCGGAGCACCCAGCCGCCTGGCCAGCCCCACTGATGTGCAGACCCCAGCGCGTGCTTTTGGGAGACCACCAAGCGCAGATCACAGCAGGCAGATTCCTCGGGCGTCCTGGGCGAACGCGTTGCTTCTGCCGGGCCTTGTTACGAGAGCAGTTGGTTAATCCTTTGCAGAGTAGAGCTGGGATTGAGTAATGAGCTACAACAGCCAGAGTGTTTGATTCCACTGTGCGTTATTAGACCAGCTGGGCGCCTCTGTTCTCCCACTGCAGGGAGTGAGAGTTGGAACACAGAAGCTCCGCTGCCCACACAGGGTCAGGGGCCGGCACCCCGCCCCGGGGATAGAACCATGGACCCCGGGGGCCTCTTGGGTGAGGGCAAAATCAAGAGCCAAGGGAGGGGCTGCCTCCTAGAGCCAGTCAAATGCCATCCGCAGTCCTGGGGCTACAGCGCAGGGCTTTCCCACGTGAGGCGAGGCAGGAGGAGCCTGCATAGCAGTAAGGTAAGGGCATATGGAGGAGCTGCTCCAGGCTCAGAAGCATGAGGAGAGCGGAAGCTGCGTCCTGGGTGGGCTCCATAAAAGCAAGCTCTTGGGAGAGGACCTGGGAGCGATTGATTGATTCAGAAGGTGCTCCCAGAATAAAGCAGAGAGGAGTGCAAGCAGGAAGGAGACGGGAGAAGAAAAAGAGTCCGTCTGTGGTGAAGCTGCATTTCAGGTTCATGAGCCCCAGGTGGGCACCGGAAGTCAGTGCCATCCGGGAGCTGTGGGCAGAGTGCCGCTTCCGGAGGGGCGGCCCAGCCCCCACTGCAGCGTGACAGCAGCGCGCATGGATTCTGATCAGCGCAGGAGCAGCCCGCGGGTGGGGAGCTTGGGCACATCGATGGAAGGACAAGGCTGCCCTTTCCTACCTGTATAAGACAAAGCCTCCTTCCCTGAGAGGGCATGGAGGGCTGGGATGCCCCCTGAGGCCACCAGTGAAGTTCTCTCGGGGTTTGGCAAAGAGCCTCATAAGCCACCTCTCTTAAAACGCGTCCTGCTGCTACAGCAGAACACCTGTGGCGGGTTAGTTGGCTCACGGTTCTGGGCGTGCTGGGGAATCCATGGCGGGGTTCTGGCTGTCTCGTGCCACATCGTACCACAGCAGAAGGGCAAGTGTGTGCCAAAGCGAGGACATGGGGCCAAGTTCATCCTTGTACCAGGAACCCACTTCCCGTAGTTATCAACTCCTGTGACGATGGTGTTAGCCCATTCACGGGGGCTCTGCTTTTGAGACGAATCCCCCCACCTAATACCGTCCCAGAGGCGACTCAATTTCCAAATGACTTCAGAGGGCACGTTCCAAACGCAGCGCAGTCCCTGGAAGCCTCCCCCCGGGTATCGGCACTGTTCTGGGCTCGAACTTTGGGCTCTGACGCGGAGCGACAGCCACTCAGGGGAAAGGTCAGCTGCCTCCCTGTGCCAGAACAGACACGAGTCCCTGGCCTGGCAGGCGGCCACCCACGGGGCCAAGTGAGTCCCCGACGGAGACACAGCTGACCCGGGTCAGCCCCAGCTGGCGGTGTCTGTTATTGGGGTCTCCCTGCCCTTTCCTCGCCTCACCTCTCTTCCATCCGCTCCCTCCTCGGGACCCCACACACGTCTCCTGGCCTCTAACCTCACCTCCTCTACACCATTCAGGATCTTGCAAAGAACCTGCTCTAGAGAGCAGCTCTGACCCTGCACCCCTCTGCCTGACACTCTCCTCGGCTCCCGGTTTCACACGGGACAAAGACCAAAGCCTGTTGCCAAGGCTTGTCCTGGTGACACGCGGGGGCTGAGAACAGCGCCCTCCAGGCAGAGGCTGGGCGCCCAGCTGCCCTCTGAGTCCGCGGGCTGCCCGGCCCTGCCCCCCGCCCCCCAGCCATCTCCCTTCCACTTTGTCTCTGTAATTAATTTGTGGAAAGCATCTAAATTGGGCGTCAACACAACCCCGCAAATCCCGTCTAATCCCTGCCTCCACCGGAGGGAGCAGTGCACAGGACGAGAGCTCTTCTTACAGCGATTACTGCTGGTTTATGGGGTGGGTCAAGATGAAACATTTAAATTCTCATGTCCAGTCACCTGTGGAATGAGGAGGCTCCCGTAGTACTGCGGAGATCACAGGGACCCTTCACCCTGTGCTCCGGGGTCCAGCTCATTAAAAATCTTGCTTCAGCCGTGACGCCGGCCAGAGACCCAGCTAAGCTCTGGCTCCGCCGCCTGCGCACCCAACTCGCAGCCTGCTTCTGCCCCAGTCCGCTCCAGTCTGCCCTCCAACAGCCAGTGCCTGCCCCCGCGCCAAGGGTTTCTGGCTCCTTCAGTGCCCGGGCAGGACCCAGGCAGATCCCTAAAAACTCCTGCCCCCTTCTCCAGCTTCCCGGCGACCCTGCCGTGTCCCGGGAGCAGCTCTCTGACCTGTGTCCGCTGTTCCCTGCCTCGCGCGCCCAGCAGCCCTGTCCACGAGGTCTGCACCGCCTGTCTAGAGATCTTGCAGGGAAGTTGGCCTTGGCACCTCCCTTACTGCCCGCGCCTCCTAACCTTTCTCTCCACTCGCGTCACCCATCGGAGCGTGAGCGCTGAAGGTGAGGACGTCACTTTGTTCCGACCACGACTGCGGAACCTAGAACCGCGCCTGGAGCCGCGTGGCAGGAGCTCCACGGACGTGGCCGATCTTTGGGAGAGGGCTTTCAGGATGGAGGAAGAGGGGGCAGCAGGAAAAGAGGGGAAGTAAAAAGGATGGAGAGGTACCGAGTCCCTGTGATGATTATATTCATTTTGTACTGAAACATGTACTAATAAAGAGAAACAAATGTTTATCAAAAGAACAGACGAGGGTTAGGGATGCAGCTCAGTGGCACCGAACCTGCCGGACAAGCACAAGGTCCCGGGTTCAGTTCCTGGTACTGCAAAAAACAAAAGAACACACAAATGACTGGTGTCTGCTGTTTGACAGGGGGGTTGGGCAGGGCTCCCCAAGATGCCAAGAAGGGTCCCTTCCGAGTCCTCTGGGGAGTTTTCTGTCCAGATTTTAAATGGAAGTTCTGGGGTTGGGGGTGGGGGTGTGTAGCAGGAATCGAACTCAGGGCCCCGCGCTTGCCAAGCAGGCACTACACCACGGAGCTAGATCCCCAGCCCTAAGAGGAACTTCCAGCTGCCAGTAGCAACTGACTGTAGGACAGGACTGATTTTGACTTGGTGTCGTCACCAGCTCCTCTTTGGATCCCTCACAAAGGGAGGGACAGCCCTCAAACCACATCCCTAGCCTTGTTCTATTTTTTGTTTTTGAGAGCCCTTCCCAAGCCCGTGAAAGTGCGCCTGCTGGTCCTAGCTTGAGACCTTCCCCTGTGGTCCTGGGCATCAGCCGGCATCAGCAAAAGGTAGGTCAAAGCCAGAGAATACTTGGCAGCCCCAAGCAGCAGCAGCAGCAGCAGTTTACAGGCCTCCGGGCAGGCCTCAGTCACGCCCTTCTCGCCTAGGCCCCCGAGGTAGTCACACCACCACACTCTACAGATGAGCACACTGCGGTCAGATGAGTCACACAGCTGGTGTCACAGAGTGGAATGGAGCTTGGCTGCTCAGCACCTGCAGCTGCCACAGTCACATCCTGTGCTCCGGAAGTGCTGGGCCTAAGCGAAAGGGCAAACGTGCGCTTTGGGGCTCCTAAGCCGGCGAAGTGCTTAAGGTGTGACCGCAGCAGGTGTAGCTTCACAGTCCGCAGCCTGTGCACCTGGGAGCAGACGAGGGCAGCAGCTCTCCCTTCCCGGGCTGGCAAGTGAGGCCTGGCACTGGGGCTGCATGGCGGTACCCATGCTTGTGCCTCAGCTCTCCTACTGGAGGCAGGGACAGAGCCTGCCCAGGTCCTCTTCTGGACGCTCAGTTCAATCTTTGTCCCTTTCTCTAGCTGCTCTGCCTTAGTGGCTACTTCCCCAGAATTTGTGCCTCAGTTTCCTTTTCTGTAACGTGGGGGAAACCTACCTAGACAGGGTAACCTATCTAAAGGGTCAAAGATTAAATGAAGCAACCTAATAAAGTGCTTAGCATTGTGCCTGGCAGAAGGCAAACTGTTTTTGAAAGCCCAGGGACTTTCAATGAACCACATCCCTAGCCTTCTTCTATTTTTCGTTTTTGAGACAAAATTCACTAACTTGTTAAGTTACTCAGGCAAGGCTCGGACGTGGGATGCTCCTGCCTCAGTTCTCAGGGTACGGTGATTACAGGCATGACGGCTTTGCTTCCATTTTTCCTCTTTATCCTTTGATTTTTTTCTTTCCCTTCTTTGCTGTCCCCTGCACCCACTTCCCCTTCCCCTTTAAATATTTTTCTCCTATTTCACAATACTTATTATACATTCTGGACCTCATTTACACGTTCAGTTTCTCACACTAGAGAAATGATATGGTATTTACACATGTGTCCTATTTATTTTACCTATGAGTATGGCCTCAAGGAACATTCATTTAGCTACATATGTCTCTAATTTATCATTCTTTATGGCTGAGTGATACTCTGTGTTATATTAAAAGTCACAAATCTTCTTTATCCGGTATTCAGTTCATGGGGATTTGGGCTGTGTCCAAGATTTAGCTATGACAAACGGTGCTGCTATGAACATGGGTGCACATATGTTACTGTGGTATGATGCTTTTCTTTCACGAACATAGTCAGCAGGGAAATAGCAGGATCAAATGGGATCTTTAATACTAGTTTTTCTGAGGAATCTTCACACTGATTTCCACAGTGGTTGCACCAGTCTACATTCCCACCAATAGTTGAGATGGGTTAATCTTTCCTCAAAGCCCCACCAGCATTTATTGGTTGAATTCTTGATAGCAGGCATTCTTTCTGGGGGGTAAGATAGAATCTCAGTGTTGTTTCCATCTGCATTTCTCAAATGACCAGCAATTTTTAACATGAAATAATATTTTCTTTATGGTTTTGAATAAATACCATTTTTCAGGTGAAGGAAATTCACTTCTATTATGCTAGAGGTTTTTCTTTTTGCTAGAGGTTTTTCATGATCAGTCTATGCTTTTACGAAATACTTTTTCTGTGTTTTTTGAGACAGTTATATATATTTCTCCTTTTAACTATTTTGGTGAATTATACTTATAGATTTTCTAATATTTATATTCCTGTAACACACACAGCTTGTTTATGATTCATTGTGTTGATTATACATATTTCATATATGGATTATCTTAATAGCATATTACTTAGGATTATTACATGTATAGTCATGCATAAAATGGACCTGTAGCCATGTATGGTGGCACATTCCTAGGGCCAGAAGGGGAATGAAAAACAAAACAAAAAATATCCCAGTAAAACAAAATCACCCCAAAGAAAGACATGTCTTTCAGAGCATGTCTCAGCTGTCACGGATAGACAACATGGGCGGCAGCACGCAGACTGAAGTTAGTCACAGGGACCCAGACTGCTGACAGGAAAGGAGGGAGGGCATCATGTGCCCACACACGGACTGAACGTGACAAAGCTGTCCAGTCCTCTGCTTTTGCCCATCATGTCTGGCAACTTCCGCCAGCCTTTTCCACCAGGCAATAGACTTACTGGGAGACCAGGGAGAACGCGGCCTGTTTGACAGGTGTGCTTGCCTTCTGGGCTGGGAAGGAGGATTACCTTCCAGGCTGGCTGCAGAGCAACAACACAGAGATACACCATCATACAAGGAGAGAGGAGACAAAAATGAGATTAGGGACCAGGCAAGGAGTTCTAACTTCTGAGGAACAGGTATTCCAGAGAAAGAAGAGAGTAATTAAATATTTTTTCACATTTTCATGAGGTGAAAAACATGTATTCTCAGCACTGTGATGACAATAGGCCCACGCAAAGATACATCATCACAAGGTTTTAGAACTCTGGGCATGAAGAAAAGATCCTACAAGTCAGCAGAGAATAAGTAAGTTTCATACAAAGAATCACAGCACTGGATTTTTAACAGTGCCAGTGGGTGGATGTCAAAACAGTGGCTGAACTAGTGTTAAAAACTATGAAATGATAAAAGCAAGTCAATTACCAAGCCCAAGAAAAAGAAACTGTTATGCAGAGAAACAAAGTGATAATATCCTGTATAGCTCTTTTCACAATAGATCTGCAGCTCAATCAATGTCAAACTTAGAAACTATAAAAGCATTGTTTAGGGTGGAGGAATTGCAATTCAGAAAACACAAATGCAGACAGCCATCAATTAATGTTCCAAAGAATCTCAGTAAGGGGCTTTTAGAGGAAGAAACAGCTGAGAACCAAGGAAATTCCACACATCCCAAGAAAAGGAAGGTGTCTGGTGCAGAGAAGGTACCTTAACCCCAGGCTGTCCGTGACGGGTCGACAGACTCTCTTGAGGTGGGGAGTTTACCCACAGCAGCTGGAGTTGAAACGATCAAAGATGTTAGCTGGGCAAAGTGTCTTGTTTAAGTGTGTTCTTATTTGTATTTTTTTGTTGTTGTTGTTGATGGGTTGGGTTTAATTTCTGTGTTGATCTTTCTATACTACTTGTAGTGAGTATCTTTTATTTCTAGTAATTACAGCCCGTAGGGAATGATTACTTCTCAGAGGTGTCTCTTTAGTTGAGTCTGTAATGACCCTTAGGCTATCTTGGTTTTGCTATACCAAGGACAACTGATTAGAACAATCACATCACGTTGGCCCAAATGATACAATCAGCAGGAGCCATGGCTCCAAATACAGTTTAGAAAATGACCAATTGTGGTAGCTATTAATCTGTCACCTTTAACTGAATGAAATAGATGAAAATCAAAGAACAATGAGAAATATGTCTGCAGTAAACAGACCTTCAATATAGTGAATTTACCTTTTGGGATGAAGATTTAGGAGGCATGGAGGGGGACAGAGATAGAAGCTGAGGGAAAGGTTAGAAAAGGCCAAGAGGAAACAGGAAGATCACACAAACTTCAGGGAACTGGTGAAGACAGGAGGAGAAGAAAGAAGGAACGAACAAAACCAGGAATAGAGCAACCTAATAGGAAGTCATAGGAAAACTGGAAACTGTATTCACTATCCTATAAAAATAACAACTGGGAAGAGAAAAATATCCCTAAAGTTGGACAGACACAGGAAGGAGAGAAATGAAGAAACAAGGAAAGGAAAGAAAAACAAAACAAAAAAACCAGTAAAACAAAATCACCCAAAGGGTCTTTCAGAGCATGTCTCAGTTGTCAAGGATAGACAACATGGGCAGCAGCATGCAGACTTACGTTAGTCACAGGGACCCAGTCGTGGTTCACTGAGAATCAGCCTGGATTCTGGCTGCTAGGCCCCGGTTGAGCTCTCTGACCTCCTGCAGGTTTGAATTCTGTAAGGTAATAAGGCAGATAGATTCCAGCTATCCATCCCCTAAAGAGTCGAGGTTCCTGTAGGGGGCGCTGGTCCCAACAACTTCATCAAGAGCTGAAATCCACAGACTTTCTTCGCTCTCCCAGAGGGCTTAGGTCTTCCTCAACAAGTCTCAGAGAAGCTTTCTCTCTGCTGTTCTCTGCTGTTCTGTCTTAAGCTCATAACAGCAGCTTATGGCCCTGGGTGCCTCTGCCATGCATAGCCTATGTTGGCAAAGTACGCAGTGTGGCACACCTGTGGCATGTGGATCCTGATCCTTCCATCTGTAAGATGAGGTCTTTAACTCTTGGAGGAAGATACTAAAAGGGGAAGAAGTGGGTTAAGTGAAACTTCCATTTTTAGTTTTTTGGAGAATCTCCACACTGTTTTCCACAGTGATTGTACTAGTTTGCATTCTCATCAACAGTATAGAAGTGTTCCTTTTCTCCTGCAGCCTTGCCAACATCTGTTACTATTTCTTGATAGCCATTCTCTCTGGAGTAAGAAATGGAATCTCAGTGTTGTTATGATTTTGGATTTCTCCAGTGGCCAGTGACGCTGAACATTTTTTCACATTTTTATTGGTCATCTGTACTTCTTCTGAGAAGTATATATTCATTTCAATTACCCATTTTTTTTTATTTGGGTCTTTTATTTGGGAAGGTTTTAAATTTTTTTGAATTCTTTATACAGTCCAGATATTAGTCTTCTATCCAAGGAGTAGTTGGCAAAAATCCATTCCTATTCTTTCAGTTCAACTACTCATTGTTTCCTTTGGTGTGCAAAAGCTTTCTGACATAATCCCATTTGTTATTTCTTTGTTTGTGTGTGTGACAGGGTTTTGCTTTTGTAGTTCAGGCTGGACACTGGCCCTGAACTCACTATATGGTCCAGGAGAGCCTCAAACTTACAGCAATCCTCCTGCCTCTGCCTCCTGAATGCTGGGATTACAAGTGTGAGCCACCATGCCCAGCATTGTAGTGTGTGGTACTGATTGCTGGTAGGCATGAGTCACCATGCCCGGCATTGTGGTATGTGGTTGCCAGAGATCCAACTCAGGACCTTGTGCTTGCAAGGCAGATGCTTGAACCACTGAGCTAAATCCCCAGCCCCTACGTGTTAATTCTTGATGTTATTTCTTGTGCAGTGAGGCTCTGTTCCGAAAGTCTTCACCTCATTTTAGTACATGGGGAGAGATCTAGATTCACTCTCCTGTGTGTGGCCAGTTAGCTCTCCCAGCACCATTTGCTAGAGGCTGTCTTTTTGCTAGTATATGATTTTGGCTTCCTGTCAAAGATCAGATGTCAGATTGTGCCTGAGCTCGTCTGTGCATTCTCTGTTCCTTTGATTCATTTGTCTGTTTTGTGCCAGGGCCATGCTGTTTTTATCACTGTAGCTTTGCAGTATAACTTGAAGTCCAGGATTGTGATGTCACCTGCTCTGCTCTTGTGGTCCAGGATTGCTTGCATTATTCTGGTTCTTTTCTGCTTCCATATGAGTTTTAGGATTGTTTCTCTAGTTTTATGAGAAATTCTGTTGGTATTTTAATCGGAATTGCATAAAAACTATGTATCAGCTTTGGAAGAATGGGGATTTTGATAAATTGGTTCTGCCTATCTGAGGACAGGGGATATCTTTCCCTTGTTGCATTTAGAAACACTCTTTAAAAGTTGCTTTTTCATGAGTTTCTTTTGTATTCCACAATACTTAGAAGAAGGTAAATAATGAATATCAATTTGATCAGAAATACAATAGCTATATAGGGAGGCTCTATGTGGGGGGGTATATGTATGTTTTATAGAAGATGTTGGGGAAGTTGGTAGAAGCTAGATTTTTTTCTTCTATAATGACAAGTTACCATATAATATACAAACCTAAAGGAGAAGAAGCAGGAAAGAAGAGTAGGAGAAGCAGAAGCAGAAGCAGAAGGAGAACAAGAAGTGGCAGTGTAAGCATGTCATCTGGAGGCAGTACAGTATCAAAAGGATGGAAGGCAGTATCGCTGGACTGTGAAAGTCAAGTGGGCTGTAGGAGGGAAAGAGGCTATAGGGAATTGCTCATTTTCAGAACAAATCTTGTAGGATTTTATGACCTTTTAAATCCTGTGCATGTACAACTTGATAAAAATTAAAACTAAATTAAAAAGCTCCCCTGTAATTAGCAGCCACATACATATATCTTTTAGATCTCTTCCTTTATGTCCTTAGGGTAAATTCCAGAAGTAGGGCAGCTGGGTTGAAAGGCTGCAAGTTGTAAGGACCTCCGTCCATGGTGGTGAACAGGGCACTGATCTTGTCTTCCCCACTACAACAGCCTCCTTCCCAGTCTTTGAAGATACTCTTATCAATTTTCATATCTCTGCCAATTTGACGGTAAAAAAGTTACAACGCATAGTTTTAATTTGCATTTCTTTGAGTAGGAATTAGATTTACAAAGTTAGCATACTTAATCGCTTGTAGTTCTTTTATGAATCTGCTGTCTTTTGTCCATTTTTACCTTCCAGCGTTCATCTTTTTCACTCTCGATGTGTGAGGGCTCCTTTAAATAGCCAGTCTGCACATTCTTCTCTGTCACACAGCAAGTCCTTCTCCTTTCAGTGTGCTTTTTTGGTGCAAGGGATTTTCACTTTTATATCGTTAAATCTCGGTGTTTCTCTCTTTGACTGCCTCGGAGGTCATGCCTGGAAAGTCCTGGTTCATCTACAGGCTCCCCCCACAGACATCGATCCTTGCAATTCTTTTAGATGTCTGGAATTGGAGCGTCTCTCAGGAGACGGTCATGGCCTGTCCACCACACACCTGGATATGCAGGAAGTTCCAGTGATTCCTTTAAAACGGCCTGAGACAACAGCAGGAAACAGGGAGATGTGGAACCCACATTTGTTTCTTTTTCCTCCTGACCAAAACGCGAGATGCCATTTCCCAGCCCATCTTGCAGGGAGGTGAGTTGGTGTGACGAGGTCCAGCCACTGGAGAGTGGAGGAGGCGCCTTCCCAGCGCGGCCCCAATAACCGTCCGATCTGCCCCCTGGGCTCTTTCTTCCTTTCTTCCCACAGAGCAGCTGACAGAGGTCTGAGGATGGCCCGAGGATGGCGGCACCAGAGGGCGGCAGGAGCTTAGGTCCCTGAACGGCCAGCTGGGAGGAGGCCTATGAACCCAGAATTCCTAATGTCCTTCACTTGAAAAAGTAGCAGTTTTACTGCAGTAAGCCGCTGAGAGTTTGTTACAGCACCTAGAACTGCTTGTCTCAATTTTGGCCTTAATCTGAATCCCACTAGGCTGGAGTTTAGTATCTCCGTATAATACTGGTTCTGGATTTTAAACAGCATATTTATCATATACACTTTTGAAAAAAATCAATTCTTGATATTGGAATTATGCTAAATGTGTAAAATTAATTGGAAACCTTTTTTTCTAGGAAGAAAGGCTACATAGTGCAGGAACTGTTCCCCCGGAGACTTTCACAAGGTTCATCCTGAGAACAGCCAGCTGGGTCCTGTTAGACCAGCGGTGCTTTACCAAGCTGGACCTTTTCTTTCTAAAATTAACTTTTGTTATAGACCTAAGTATGATCCCTCTCTAAAATTCACAGGAAGTGCGAACTCCAGGGTGTCTATGTTTGGAGACAGGGGCTACAGAAGTAATTACGCTCAGAAGGGGGAGCCCTTGCAAGATCTGACTGTTGTCCTCGTGGGAAGAAAGCTCACCTTGCCATCACTGAGAACGCCCAACACCCACAAGTTGAAGGAGAGGTTTATTTTGGCTCACAGTTTCAGAGGTCTCAATCCATGAATGGCCAGCCAGCTCCAAGGCAGAATCAGCAAGGAGGAGGCACTTGGTTGAGGAAAGCTGTTCAATCCATTACTGCTAGGAAATGAAGAGAAGGGAGGAGCCAGAAGCAAGCATTTACTTCCGGGTCACACTGTGACCCACCGCTTCCCAGCGGGCTCGCCACCTAACAGCACCTACAGCTTCTGAACTCTTCAAGGTATTAATCCACTAATGAATGTGCCATTCCGTGGTCCAGTTATTTTTCACACACAGGAGACTTTCGGGAGACGCTTTAGGTCTAAATGGAAAGGTGAGTTGCTTGCACAGGGAAAGGATGGGTAAGGACTCACCAAGAAGGCTGTTCTCTGTAAGTCAGAGAGGAGGCTTAGGAGAAACCAGCCTGCCAGCACTTGAACTTGGACTTTCAGCCTCCAGGACTGTGGCTCAGTATTTTTCTGTTTTTATCTGTGGGATATTGTTATGGCACCCTGACAGACCAAGACAACTTTTTTTCTTTAGTGCTAAAATACAAATACAATAGTAATAAAAAAGTCACTAATAATTTTACTTCTCAATGAATGGCTATTGAAAACGTTTTGCATATTCTTATAAATAGTTATTCATATTGAGAAAGAGTGGGAGTCATTCTTTAATTATACCAATTGGCAATCTGCTTTTTATACTTACTGAGCATTATAAAAAGTTCAAATATCACAGGATATAAAGTCAACGCTTTCCATTTTCCTCCGAGGCCTCTGTATGTTTTCTGTTCTTTTAGAGTCAATCTTGTAAATATTTAGTTTCATAGGAAAGTATCTAATTTATAATTTTCCCTCGAAAATGGGATCTCTTTATGTAGCCCAAATTGGCCTGAGATTCATGATCCTCCTGCCTTATGTCCAGTCATTTTATAAATTTTTCGTGTTGATTATTTTAGAGTTATAATTTTTAATTTAAAAAACTGTCCATATATTGCCTTGCTTTCCATCTAGACAGCCCTGGGGTGTTTTCCCAGGGCGCCCTCTACCGGCTTCCCTCCCAACACCTACTGATACGGAGCCTCCCTCCCGGTCCCTTGCACTCCTCTCCTCCACAGTCCCTGGTGGTGGCATTCACGCTGCACCTGAATGGCTGGAGGGGCAGCTTGGGATGGCAGAGAGCAAGGACAGAGCTGAGCATGTCTGAGCTTTGCCATTTTTTTTCCCTCTGGGGCCCACAGTTTAACTTCTCTGAGCATTAATTCTTTCATCTGTAAAATAGTATAAGGGTTGTACCTACCTCTCAGAGTTGAGGGGAGGATTCAGTGAAAAGTTCTGAGCACTAATTAGAGTTGGTGTGTGTGTGTGTGTGTTTGTGTGTGTGTGTGTGTGTCTGAGAGAGAGAGAGTTTATGTGTGAATATGTGTGCACAGTGCCTAGCCTTGTTGGTTCCTTGGCCAAGAGCCGGAGTTTTATAACCCAGGGAACAGTGTGCAGACCCTCCTTCCGGAGAGACCTTGCACAGAGCCTGGTGGGTGAGTGGGTGGGTGGATGGGTCACCCTCCCCCAAGTGGATTCTCTTCTCTCTGAAAAGCCCAGAAACACCTACGGGACGTGTGTCTCTTCCACTCCCAGCTGGTGACTGACAACCAGACCAAAGAGTGGAAACAGAGAGATAGCTAATTTTAAAGAATCTCTGTTCAAAAAGTTAAACATAGAATTACCATGTGATCCAGCATTTCCTCTTCCGGGTATATATTCAAAAGAATTGGAAGCAGGGTCTCCTAGAGAAAGTTCTATTCAGGTAGTGTTATTCACAATAGCCAAAAGGTAGAAATAAACAAAGCGTCTATAAGGATGAGTGGATGGACAGATGTGGTAGGCACTTCCGGAGGGGTAACATTAGCCTTAAAAGAAAAGGAATTCTGAAAAAAGCAATTGTGAAAAGTGTGGGTGAACTTTAAGGATATTAAGGTAAGTGAAATAAGCCAGTTACAACAAAACAAAGACTGCCTGACTCCACTGATATGAAATAGTCAGATTGAAATGGACAGAAAGTAGAATGGTGGTTACAGGAAGTCTGGGAGTTGTTCTTTAGTGATATAGAGTTTCAGTTTTGCAAAATGAGCTGAGGAGATGAAAGTGGTGGTGATTGTGGTAACAAAACCATAGGGATGTTCCACAGGGCACTGAATTGTATGCTTGAAATGTTTAAGATGGTAAGGGTTTTTTGAGACAGGGTCTCGCTTTTGTGGTTCAGGCTGGCCCTGAGCTCAGCCTCAAACTCACATCACAGCAATCCTCCTGCCTGTGCCTCGAGTGCTGGGATTACAGGCGTGAGCCACCATGCCCGGCACTGTGGTATGTGGTACTGGTTGCTGTTGGGCCTGAGTCTTCACACCCAGTATGGTATGTGGTTACAGGGGATCGAATCTGGATCCTTGAGCTTGCAAGACAGGCGCCGGAACCACTGAACTAACTCCCCGGCTAAGATGGTAAGGTTTTTTGCTATGTTCTTTTTTTTCCATACTTAGGGGAAATGCTTCCGGGGCCTTAGATTATCCAGACTGGTACTACAAACCAACATACAGAAAACAGCCAAAAACTGAGGTAGGAGGATCTTGAGGTTGAGGCTGGTAGGGGATCCAAAGTGAGACCCTGTCTCGAAAACAAAACGAGGGAACCAGGCCGTGGGCACAGAGGGCACAGCGGGTGCCTTCCAAGCTTCAGACTGCACCCACTGCCCTGCTCGTTTCCTTGCCGACTGCCTTCTCCTTTCTGGGTCCCACCAAAGAAGGACATGGAGCAGAGGATCCCAGAGCTCCCTCCCAGCCCTGATGAGCTCCGATGAGAATTAGAACAGAAACGTGTGCTTTTTAAAAAGCAGATAGAGAATGAAAGGTACAATCGAAAATCATGCTCACTATTCCAAGATTAAAAACATTCTTTAGAAACTGGGCTTAGTATAGGATGTGCTTCCTGCATGGCAAGGAGGGAGGAGGGAGCCAGGTCACCAGTACTCTTAGTAGGGGGCAAGCAGGTGAAATGATTATGAAATATGCCAAATAAATGGTCCTTTTTTTCTTCCTAGGAGATAAGGAGAGGTAATTTGGTCTGTCAGTTGCGCACACAGAAGACGTCATGGTCAACTGCATTCATACTGAATACTTTGTCCCGAGTCACAGAGCTAAAAGAAATTACAGAATCTTGTGAATCCTGTGAATTCTGGCATGACTCTCAGCAGACCTTTCTCTCACCACCTCAATTCACAAGAGGGATTAATAAGAAGGACCCAGAGCTGCTTCCCTTCCACACCTGGGACCACAGCCCCAAGCCAGCATCCTGTCCCATCTCTGACCCTGCCTTTCCAGGCTTTTAGCCAGACACAAGTCCAGCTGGTCCCTGGGAAGTCCTGATGTCTCTGGTGCCTCCTGTCCCAGACCTCAGTTGGGCTGTTCCTTTTTCTGGTGACTCCTCTTTCTTGACCACCTGTCGAAGCCCATGTGGTCCAAGCCATCCGTGCAGGGTAGGCCCTTCCAGCTCCTCCCTGTGTGCCTTGTGGCCCTTGACCCTGCACACTCACCTTTTGGAGTTGCAGTGGATATCCTGTGTGGCTGTCTCCTCTCAGTTCCCCAGTCCTCCCTAGAGGAGAGACTCCCCGGTCACCTGCCCCAGGTCCAGCACAAGGCCCAGGCCTTACTGGAGCAAAAGATGTGTTATGTGATCTTTGTACAGGTGTTGTCTTTACAAACTAGCGTATGAGGAGTGTGCTGGGTTTTTTCTTTTCTTTTTGTATTTGTGAATTGGTGGTAGTGAGGTTGTGCTACTAGGTTTGGGAGTGGACACTGCCCTGTTTTTGAATTACAAGAAGCCAGCATACTCTCCAACTTCCATCCAGGTGGGCTAGATGGGGCCCCCACTGAGCCCGCACTTGGTGATCAGAAGCCTCCTTTCCCTTTGTGCTTCAGGGGACTTGCTGGTGTCTGGAACAATTAAATTTTTTCCAATGAAGTTGGATTTCCTCATACAATATGTACAGCATTATTTTTTTTAGGTTTTTTGAGACAGGGTCTCGCTTTGTAGTTCAGGCTGGCCCTGAGCTCAGCCTCAAACTCATCACAGCAATCCTCCTGCCTCTGCCTCCCAAGTGCTGGGATTACAGGCATGAGCCACCACGCCCGGCACTGTGGTATGTGGTACTGGTTGCTCCTGGGCGTGAGTCTCCACACCCAGTATAGGTATGTGGTTACCGGGGATCGAACCCAAGTCCTTGTGCTTGCAAGACAGGCACCGGAACCACTGAGCTAAATCCCCGGCCCCTGTACAGCATTATTTTTAAATACTGCTTTTTTTTTTTTTTTTTTTGAGACAGGGTCTCGCTTTGTGGCTCAGGCTGACCCTGAGCTCACTATGTAGCCCAGGAGAGCCTGGAACTCACAGCAGTCCTCTTGTCTCTCCTTCCCAAGTGCTAGGATTATAGGCGTGAGCCACCACGCCCAGCATTGTGGTGTGTGGTACTGATTGCTGGTGGACATGAGTCACCATGCCTGGGACTGTGGTAGGTGCTTACCTGGGTAGTTCTGGCATCTGCAGTTGCAAGGCAAACACTGGAACCACTGAGTTAAAATCCCAGCCCAATACTGTAAGAAGTATTCCCAGTTAATTTTATTGTCAGTTAACTATGTATTCATCTTGTAGGAAAATGAGTAATTTGCCCAGTTACTTAAACTAAATCATTATACATACCTGTTCCTTTTTAGAAATGGTCGTTGTTGTGTCCTGCAGATGGAAAAGCGCTGTTTGGGGCCCTCCTTGCCTCTGGGCCATCCTGCCCTGTAGCGAAGCACCCTCTTGGCTCTGCAGATGGGCTCTCAAGGGCCAGGAGGCCCTGAGAGGGAGGCTCGAGGCATATGTCAAGGCCTTGCCTGGGGGGTGGAGAGGCCTCTGTCCTACAGGTTCCCTTGAGAATGAGGATGAGGGGTGGTGGGAGAGACTGAGTGCCAGCTGCTTAAGGGGACACAGATGTCACATAGCACCCAGAGCATTCTGCTGTCAGACATAAATGTCCTTTTGCTGCCTCTGTAAAAGTCCCTGGAGGTGCGCACCCTGGTTCCTGGAGGCTCCAGACTCACTGCACAGGAGTGTGGGCGGTGGCTGAACAGGCAGCCTGCCCACATCCCTTGGGTTTAACAGTAGGAGGTCATGGTCTGGTCACCAAGGCCCACCCTGGCCTGATGCACTGTGAGCCTGTGAAGGAGCAGAGGACGCCCACAGGGAGGGCGAGTGCGGGCCGATGCTGCTGTGCCTGGTGAACCCGTCCTGGGCCAGGTCCACAGTGAGGGGCCGTGTCAGCTGTCAGCTGGCACTCCCTGAGAATGGAGATGCCCTGTGACACTACCACCTGATCCTGAGGGCCAAGTCCACCCTGTATGGTATAGTAGATAAAAGAATTTAATTTAATAAAGTTTGGTTGGAACATGGTCATATGGACTCATTTAACCTTGCTGGTTTTGACATATAACACTTTTCTTCTTTTCTTTCTTTATTTTTTTTTTTGTGGTACTGGGGTTCAATCAAGGGCACTCTACCAATGAGCTACATCTACCTCTTTTTTTTTTTGTGGTACCAGGGATTGAACTTGAGCCCTTGTGCTTTGCAAGGTAGGTGAGATACCACTGAGTTAAATCTCTGGCCCTCTTTTTTAAATGCATTAAAAATTTGAGTAAGGTTCTTGCTAAGTGGCCATCCTGGCCTGTGAATGTGATTCTCCTGCTTTTTCCCCTGGAGTTGTTGGGGTGATAGGTGTGCAGCTCCACATCTGGCTTACCAGGGGACTTTCTTAACAGCAAACTGGGACATCTCAGCGTTCAACTGAGGTTAGATTATAATTCATTCAGTAAATACCTTCTTGGCTAGGTATGTCAAGATAAATCTAACTCATACCCAGAGGATCTCCCAGTCTAATGGGGAGAGAGGCCTGTATAGCTATGTAAATTGCAACACAGAGAGTGTATTAATCAGCTTTGTATCATTCTAACAAATATATGAGAAAATCAGTAGACAAAGTAAGGTTTACCTGGGCTCACAGTTTTAGAGGTTGCAATCCATGGTCGGTTGACCTTGACATTAGGCCTATAGTGAAGCATCCATCGTGGTGGGATCACCTAGTACAGCCAAGTTGTTCACCCTATGGCTGGGAAGCAAGCAACAGAGAAGACAGTAGGGTTTCACAATCTCCTTTCGAGGGCATACTCCCGGGATCTAAACCCTCCCCCATACCCCACCAAGTTCACCTCCTAAAGGCTCCACTGGCCCAATAGCACCACACTGAGGAGACACCTTTAACAAATGGGCCTTTGGGGAACATTTACGATCCGAACCATAGTGGCTGGGGATGTAAAAGTCATACAGCATTTGCCTAGTGGGAGCGAGGCCCTGAGTTCCATCCCTGGCACCTTAAAAAAAGCAAGCGAGCCCTAAACTGAAGATCCAAACTATAGCAGAGGGACTGGGCTTGTAAGTGAGTATTTCCACCAGCTACTCAGATGCATAAAGGATGGAGTGACTGGGAAACTAGTGAAGGCTTCTGAGAGGAAGCGCTGGCTGAGCACTGTACAGTGTCCAGCTGAAGAGACCGTGCACTGTGAGGGAGTGGGGAGATTCCTTATGGTTACAGAGCAGATCCCTACAACTGTTTGTGGCAGCCTCCGTGAATGGGCCTTGAAAGACTGTGTTTGTCTGTGAGAGACATTAAACTTACAGGATTTAGGCGATTAAGAAATTGATTGGCTCCTGTAATGTAAGTCTGGTGTGAACCAGGCATGGCTGGACCCAAGTGCTCCAGCATTTTGTCAGAGCCTTCTACCCCTCCCCATCTTGGTTCTGCTCAGTTTTCTTCTTACAGTGAGTCAAATAGTTGGTAGGACCATTGCAGGGACAGCCAGATACACAACCCTCCCACACCAAAACGATGCTGCTCAGGGAACCTGTCCTCAGAGGGCCAGGGTTGAGGATGGCCACTGTGAGTCGCAGCCTCACAGAGCGGGCAGTTCTCTCCCCAGAACTCGAAAACAAAACCATCCACTCACCCCAAAGAGCAAGAAAGACTTTCCAGGCAGACTAGGCAGGAAAACTCTGGAACTGGGACACAGCCAGAAATTGTGTGATGCAGGTGCCATCCTGAGCAGCAGCTCCTGAGCTGGGCTAGCAGACACCCTGCCCATTCCCAGTCTGCGAGGATGGTTGACCTGTGAACCAGGTGGGAAGAGAAAGAAGGCATCCCCTCCCCCACCTGTTCTCCATGCTGCAGAACTCAAAGGGTCTTTGGAGTCCATTTATTTGCTCTGTGGAGCCCTTTAACAATAACAAGCGCTCAGCAGAACCTTTCCTTTAAAACCAGCTTGGCTCAACCACAAACCATGGGAATTAAATTTGTGCAGTGCATTTAGCAGACAATGAACCCAGAGCAAGGTCACAAATACATGTTGGGATTACAAGACGAGACGCTGAACAGTCATCGACAGCCCGTGATAGCTGCCGAGCACAGGCTGTCTGTGCCCGACACACACCTAACATCACCCTAACAGTGTCTGCCGGGCAGCCGTCTTGCCCAGTGCCTGACACTGCACTGTGGCCCTGCCCGTGCCTGACACTGACACACTTCTTAAGGGGAGAGCACTGCAGACAGATGTGTTTCAAAATACACTGAAGAGCACCATCACTGCTGTACCTTTTACCTTTAGATTTGAGTGACATCACTTGACCAACAAGGGAGGAGAGATGGGGAAACTGATTCCCAGAGACAGAAAAAGACTCTTGACAATGATTCTCCTGGCGAGCAATGCGTTGGCCTGAGGGTCTTAGGAACTCTTTGGCTCCTTCTTCTCAATTAACCTTGGAGTTCTGAGTCAGAGTGGGAAACGCTGCTTTTCCTGATCTCAACGTTTAAAGATCTTTAATGTTATTAGAGATTTTTTTTCTTGTTTTTTTGAGATAGGGTCTTGCTTTGTAGTTCAGGCTACAAAGCCTCGAGCTCAGCCTCAAACTCACATCAGAGCAATTCTCCTGCCTATGCCTCCTGAGTGCTGGGATTACAGGCGTGAGCCACCACGCCCGGCACTGTGGTATGTGGTACTGATTGCTGCTGGGCGTGAGTCTCCACACCCAGTATTATATGTGGTTACTGGGGATCGAACCTGGGCCCTTGCGCTTGCAAGGCAGGTGCCAGAACCACTGAGCTAAATCCCCAGCCCTATAGAAAGTTTTTAAAGAGATGAAATGTGGTACATTTTATAGATTACTACATTTAATGGTAATTTATAAAATGTGTTGCCTGGTGATGGTTAAAGCTAAATAGGAAAGTATTTGCCTAGCAGGTGCAATAGCCAAAAACAAATGTGTACTTTTCTGCAAAACTCGACTGTTATAAAAAGAGACAGCTATGAAAATGAGGACTTCTGGTGACTGATGGTAATAACTGAAATACAGTCACCACCTCCCAGCATCCATGTCATTCAGTCTGAAATTTGTCGTCCTTCCCACTCTGGCCACTAAAATGTGATGAGGCGGGACAGGAAGTGCAGGGCCCTGTCTTCGTGGTCACAGCCAGCTGCAAGTGGTGCATGAGGGACCCACAGCTGACCACAGATGCACAAACCACCCCCATCGAGGCTGTGAGTCCGGTATAGCTCGGGGTACCCCATCTGACTCCCAGGCCAGTGAGCCACACTAAGTTGGGTTTAAAATCACTGACTTTTGACTTGGACTCTTCTGCAGCGGATAGCTTACATACAGAGGTACTACTGGGTCGGGAGAGAGAACATGTAGAAAAAACCAAAAATGTCTATGAAATCTAAGACTTCCCTCATAGAATATGGAGACAATGTACCCTGCACTAGCCCAAGCCTTTTCACACTGAGGGAAACACCCAGATAACCCAGAGGGAAATTTTTATTTTATTTTTAAATGTCTATTTATTTTATGACACTGGGGATTAAACTCAGAGTTTCACACATGCTGTGCAAAAGAAAACAGCTCCCCCCTTTTTTCTCTTTTCTAAATTTCCTGTGAGGTTCTTATGTTAGTTTTGCAAAAATGTCTTTTGAAAAAATAAAGTGCAGGCTGCCACACTCGGGACTCACACTGAGCTCCTACTGTGGCTGAAAACCAGCTGCTGACACAAGCAAAGGATCCACTACTTCATACTTCACACAAACCTAAGACAATGCTTTCTTCCCTGCACTGTGCACTGGGGCACCCACAGACTCAACTTCCTTTCCTGTTTGGATTTCCTCCTAGACTACCTTGCCAGCCTGGCTAAGAGATGCCCATCTACCCCTCCCCCATATCAGCTCTCCCATCCCTCTCAGCACTGCCACATTCCTCGAATCTTCCTGCTCCTCTGGGAAGCAGTTCTGGTTGCCCCAGGTGAAGCGAGCTCTCCTGTTCTGATCTTCCAGACATTTCCCGGTCCATGATTAAGTCTCCTTCCTGTTGTATGGCCTTCATGCCATAATTCATTTCTTTGCCCAAGCTTTGAGCACAAATCACATGAGATCTCTTACCCCTTTGGATGAGCCTAGGAATAAAAAAATTCCTACAGAGAGAGAAATTTGGAAATGATCCCTTTTAATCTCTTGCTTCATAAATGGGAAGTTTGAGAACAAGAGTCTTCCAACTGCTGTGTCTTATCCCATCTTCTATTGCTACAACAGAATACCTGACTCTGAGTGTAAAAATGGAGACTTAATTGGCTCACCTGGTGGCTGTGATGTCCAGGTGGGATAATGGCCCTGGTGAGCTCCCCTGCCCTGGATACATCACAGTGTGGCAAAGAAGGGACAGGAAAATGACAAAAAGGTTCAAGTGGGGTGGAGTGGCCTCACTTTATAATAACCTACTCATGCCAAGAGTACTCTGTCTTCAAAAATCATAAAAATCTTGCTGATACCTAACATGTGCCTGAGAGGCATCACTGATCTATTGATGAGAGTAGGGGCCTGTGAGGTAATTGTCCCCCAGGAGGCTGTGTCTCTAAAGTGTCCACCATCACAGCATCACCATACTGAAGACCAAGCTTCCAGCACATGAACCCCTCATGGACAAATCACATCCGAACCACAGCACTAGGGCTCACACCTCCTGAGCTGAGTCTGGAATTTCTCCCAGCAGACTCTGGCCTTGGCTGCTCCATAGGTGGCCAGGACAGCACACCCCTCCTGGCCTGCTGTGGGCCAAGCCTGTCAGTCTGCAGCCCCTGATCTACAACTGCCTCGCTGTCTTGTACCAGAAAGACTGTTGTGCACCCTTCCAGGACTGCTAAAAGGCCACCATGCGTGTGGCTCTGGGGGATGCTTTCGGGAAGCCATCTTGCAAAGTGTGCTCTGAGGCAAGGGGGATGGGCAGGGTACCACCTCATCTGTGAGTGCCATTTCGCTTTTATTTATTGGTAATGATGTCCCTCATCTCACCACATATGCCGTCCTGCCGTGGTGGACTGAATAAGGTGAATATGGCTCAGGACAGCAAAATGAGAAACCTTCTGGTATAGTAAAGAGAGACAGATCCTTCAAGAATTCAGGCTAGGCACTTTCAAAGGTTTCTAAATATCAAAGAAGCTGGTAAAATGCCAATACACAGCACTTATACACAGTAGAACATTATTCAGCTTTTAAAAACATAGAAATCCTGTCATTTGCCACAATACGGGTGAACGTTGAGGACACCGATATCTTTCCTTTCCCCTTCTCTGCCATATTTAGAGGCTGGTACAAAAGACAAATACTGTGTGGCTCTACTTCTCTGAGGTACCTGGAGTGGATGTATTTACAGGGTTGGAGGGAGAGGAAATGGGCTTATTGTTCAAATGGCTATGGGATGTCTGAGAAAGGAAAAGAAATGGTTGAAATGGTAAATTGTATCTTATGTATATTTTACCACAGTAATAAAAAGCTGTCCCATGGTGACTAGGGCTGACTGGGAAGCAGTGATTGGCCCATTAACAGAGGTATGCAAAGGAGGCTGGATGCCCACTGGATGCCAGGGAGGAGATGCAAGGATGAAGAGACGTGTGGGGAGCATCACCTAGAGATTCACACTTGAGTACCTACTGAGTGCCAAGCCCTAAACTAAGAGCTTTACACATTCAACCTCTTTTTGTCTTGAAGACTCTGAAGCAGGGTCAGTATTATCTCATGGCACCGACAAGACACAGCTCCGAGAGCATGTCACGGTTGCCTGCCCAGATCTCCTTTCATGAAGGACACAGAGGGTTAGTACCCAGACAATCTCAGCTGCAGAGAGGTACCCAGCCCTGTGCAGTGCCTTTCCCCGTGCAGCCACATCCCACAATGACTCTGTGTGGGAGTACGAAGCCCTGACCACCTGTGCTCTGTGGAGCTCCACATTCAGGACACTAGGAAGGGCCAGTCTAGCTTTGGGGGATTCCCTCAGGCAGACCCTGCAGCTATAGCCCTGTAGGGCAGCTGGCCAGTTCCCTCTGCCCACCCTTGCTCCAGTGTGGATCTGTCTGTGTCAGAGGCTAAGGCAACCACACTGTCAGCATTTGCTGGCCCACTCAGCTGGACAGTGGCCAAGGAGGGGCCAAGGAAGAGCATTTGAGGGGCTCTGCTAACCCGTGGGAGGGCTGCTCACTGGGTGACACTGGGCCTTTGCACTAAGCCAGTCTGAGGATCCAAAGCCTTAGAGACCAGAGGTGAGCGTCCCATCTGCTTTCCATTATCCCTGTGGCTTCTGACATAATAGCCAAACCACAGCACAAACGACACTGAGCTAACTTCTAACAGCCAGCAGCCCATTAATGGCCTCTTCTCCATTTAAATCAGGTGCAATCCTTTGGGAACTGTGATTCTATTCATGGAGGCTGCACTTCTAATTTGAATCTGGAAAACTATACAGTAAGCCCTCACTGATGAACATTAGAGTTAAAAACGTTCACAGACATGAATCATCCTCACATTAGGCATATTTGCAGATGTGAACAAATGAAGGAAGCAGCTTGCGTGTCTGTAGGACATTGTCCCAGCTGTGCTGCTGTGCACTCACTGCCCAGTGTCACAGTACAGCACGGTAGTACAGCGCTGGGTCAGAGCCCAAGGATGTCTGGAAGCAAGAGGCAAAGCAGTGGCGACGTGCTAGAGGGGACTCTAGATGGGGTGCTAGAAACAGCAAAGCCATCATCATAGAAACCAAAGTGAAAATACAGCATAAGACTCACTCTGTGAACTTATGAATGAATCCAATTTAATGAACGTTCTCCCAGAATGAAACTGTTGATAAGTTGAGGAATTACTATACTGAAGAGATAGGGCAGTTTGAATGGTTTCTTCTTTTCTTCTGCCTGTCTGGCCTATGGTGCTGACCTGGCTGAGGGCATACAAGATGCCAGAGGAGCACACAGGGTGTACAGGGGGCTGCCACCATTGATTAGGAAAGAATGCAAGGGCCAAAGTCACTTGAAAGCAACAAAATTGGACCATGGCTGGAATTCCACTTTGCGTGACTACATGAATGGCTTGGCCTTGCTGTGCCTCTGTTTCCTCATCTGTGTGCAGAAGTAACAGGAGAACCTGGTCCCCAGGGCTGAGGAGGGCGGTGAACACACAGCACGGAGGAGCACTGGGCACAGAACGCACAGTGGTTATTTGGAGCATCTCATTCCTCAACTTTTTTATGTAAACAGGAAGATGAACAGGAATGGATTTTGTCTATCTTTCCCTCAGAATGGAAGTATACAGATTGTAATCAGTACTGGGAATCAAACCCTGGGCCTCACACCTCGAGGCAAGCATCTACCACTGAGCTACATCCTAGCCCTGGATTGTAATTTTGACTCACTTAACAACAGGCACTATAACTAAATCTTTCCATGCAATGAAATATTTATAGATTGAATCACATCAATTAATGTGTCCAAAATAGGACGCAGCCTTCTGCACAATATGAAAGTTGAATAAAGACACAGTCTTGTACACAGCGGTGTGGCTCCCTCATCTTTCTTCCATGTTGCTCTCCGGGTCACCAACATCCCCTGGGAGGATGCCAGAGACTCAGGAGGCCAGTGAGGGCAGAGGTCCGAGCTCTGTGGTGGTCACCTGCCTTCGCTGCCTAATTTGGCTACCACCTGGGTAGAGGTCTCCGGGCTGTGTGCTTTGTGGTTGGTAAATGTCATGAAGTTTGAATATGACCGGGAGTGCATGTGTTTAAGGAAAAGTTGTCACACCGCTTAGTCTGAAGCACATCTGCTGTAGACTTCAGTGAGAACGCAGTGTCAGGAAGAAGGAAAGTGGTTTGGGAGAGACGTTTGCAGCAGCTCAGTTGGTGAGGAGGCACCCCCCAGATGTGCAGCAGCAGAGAAGGCTGCAAAGAAAGTAAAGAATTTCCATGGGATGCAGAGATGGTGAGGTCGCTGTAAACCCATGCAGATGATGTGGCCCACTGGGCTATATGAAGAGAGACATGCTGAATACCCACGTGTAACAACATCTAACACTGAGTGAAACAGAGGGGGATCAGAATAGTGCGCACACATCATGTCCACTGTGGGTGTGAAAGGGACGGACAGAGCCGGGCTTGTGGGCTACAGCTTTGCTGCCCGTACAGGCAAGAGAAGAGCTACTCCAGGCCTAAAGGGGCAGTGACTGAGAATGGCCGGTGAGTGAGCAGAAGAGGCCATTTAGGAGGTCACCTAGAGGACAAGCGCCTGGGTCACGTGTGCTGTGGGAGCTGCCCTGAGGAGGCAGGCAGGCTTTTCCACAGGCTTCCCACAGGGTGGATGTGGCTGGGCTGCAAGGAAGGCAGCGACTCTCCGCTGTTACAGGCAAGTGAGCCCACGGACCACCATAACACTGAGATGCTCCGCCTCCCAGATATCCTCCCTGTAGTCTTTTAGGATTCAGTGTTCCCATTCCCGTTCCCGGAAGCCCATTGCTGGAAGCTGTCTGCTCCTGAACATACACGCAGCCTTGAATGAGCTGCTCCTGCGGGAGGCTTCAGAACTCAGCCCAGCTTCCTCCACCTGGTGCAAAAAAGCTCTGCCTCTGCAGCACACAGTCTAGTCGGGAACTGGGCTTAGACTAGGGCAGGTCTTGCTCTAGAAACACCTGATGCCCTAGGGAGCCCCGGATGACCAGAACAGAACCCCATCGGGCTGCGACAGTTCCTGAATCTAACCCCCCTGCACCCCTTGCTGAGGCCCTGAGTGTGGGGATCTGATTTATCTGGGATCACAGCGAGCGCAGAGCCCAGGCGCCTCAGCCCTGTCTCGGGCCTTTCTTTGAGCTGTCACCTGGCAGCTGTCAGGAGGGTTGAAGGGCAAGCCAGGTCAGAGTGTCCCTGCCCGGGGGGCTCCACGGGGGCACCCTCCAGTGCTGGGACTGGTCTCTCTGCCCGCATGGTGAGCGCCACCTGGTTCTGCCTCTTGTTTCTTGGTTGGAATCAACTGGTCCTTGGACAAGATTATTTTTCCACAAAACAGGATTCTTATCACTTCATTGAAAATAATTATCCAATGCAAATTGAATTTAACTTGTTTAGCTAGAAATAAAGAAGTGAGTATTTTGGGTGGTTTCACTGCTGCAAAGGCAAGTATTTTAAGTAAATGAAAGTAACGAGATGCAGGCTGCTTTTTCTGGGCAAAGCCCTGGGAAATCTGTGGGCCTTTCTTGACTGGCCCTCCTCCCCGTGGCTGGGAAGTCTGCTTCACCCTCATTCAAATCAGAGGCTGTGGTAATGGGTCTGTCCTGCAGGAGAAGGTGAGATGGAGCCCACAGCCTGTAGGGCTCAGCCGAGAACGGCAGGGATGAGGATAACCCGCGCAGTGGTGCAGCCCGCTTACCCCGACAGACAGTTACTTGAACTTGCCCCTCTCCTGGAACAAGGAGAAAGAACAGGTCACCAGAAAGTGCTGCTGGTGTAAGGCTGCACGGGAGGTTGCTTCTCACCTCCTCCCGGTTCTCCATCCCAGACAGTGGTACCTTCAGTCACCCAAGGCCTTGAGACAAACTCCAAGTCCTCTGAAGCTCTCCGTCACCCAGGTGACCACCGACTCTGGTTGCTTCCCTAAGCACATTCATGTCTTTCCACCCCACCTTTATCACTTACCTGTTGCTGTAGCAGTACTGTTAAGAGTCAGCCATAGTGTCTCAGAGGCTTATGACGGCAGCTGTTCCTTCCCATGGTCTGGCAGGTCTACTGACCCCCGTTGGGTCGTTCAGGGGTCTGTAAGCTGGTGGGGAGTTCTGCCCTACATGTACATTCATCTTCTTAGGGTCAGGAGACTGCTGGACAGGTCCATTTCATTGTAATGGCAGATGCACAAGAGGGCATGAGGTCTCTTAAGGCTAAGTCTCTGACTGCATTAGTTGCTTGTATTGCATTCCACTGACCACAGCCAGTCACAAGATCAAATGCAAAATCTAGGCTAGGAGAGTCCATTCTTCCTAAGGTGAAGTGATTGCTGGAGTATGAATGCAGGGAAGGGAAAGAACTGGGGATAATATTGTCTCCCACTACTCCTGGCTACTGCTCTATTCATTTTTTTTTTTTGAGACAGGCTCTCACTTTGTAGTTCAGGCTGGTCCTGAACTCACTATGTAGCCCAGGATGGTCTTGAACTCAGCAATCCTCCTGCCTCTGCCTCCCAAGTGCTGAGGTTACAGGCATGAGCCACCACGCCTGGCATTGTGATTACTGGGGATTGAACTCGGGACCTTGTGTTTGCCAGGCAAACACTGGAACCACTGAGCTAAATCCCTGGCCCATCCCGTTCTAATCTTGACATTTCCACTAGTGCATGTACCTCTGATCTTACTTCTATTCTCCACAAAGTAGTTTGCTTCTTCTAAAGCTCAAACCTGACTGTGTCACTTTTTTTTTTACATTAAAATCTTTAGTGGTACATTATGAATACACATCAACATCGTGTTCAACACTGAGAGTATGTACCAGAATATGACATAACTTGATTCTCATTTTTTTCCCTTCCCCCACCCACCCTGCAACCCTCAACCCCTTATATACATGAGTTTTGTTTCCTTTTCTTATTACTATCACATTCTTTCTCCCCTTATTATTTACCCCTACACTGTCTTTCCTTTTAAATATTTTCCATTTCACAATATCAACTATATATACTAGAACTCATTTACATCTTCCTTTTCTCATACCAGAGAAAAGATACAATATTTACACAACTGTGACCCATTTATTTCTACAACGACCTGTTTGTAGACATCATCTGTGGATGATGTCCTGAAGGTACATCCATTTGAGTATGAATGACTCAATCTTATAATTTTTAATGGCAGAATAATACCCTATTCTGTAAAAGAACCACATCTGTGCTGCTTTTTAGCTTGAAAACTCTTAAAATTCTCCCTTCACTTGTCTTTTACAGTATCCTAAAGGGAAAAATATGCTGACAATACTTGGTCATGGTGGCCCCTCTGTTTTAACCACTCTGGTTCTCCTTGCTGTTTACACTTGCACAAGGTGATACGTGGAGATCTACAACCTAAGAGAAACCAGGTAACCCTGGAGAAAACGCAGGCAAACTCTCAAGTGTGAGAGCAGCAGGGCCGCAGCTGTGGGACAGGGTATCCCTGGAGCGTGTTGCTTGGGAAGGCCAAAGAACACCAGACTCATTGTGGTGGATTCTGTTACTGTCATTTAAAACCTACACCATGAATGCACCTGAGTGTGAACTTTCTACAACGACCTGTTTGTGTTTAATGAAGCCGTATAGACAAGTGCTACTGAGCTGTCATCCACAGCGTTACATAAGAAACCGGGAGCTCCCACCAGGGTGCGCCGAGCTGCCACTGAGCACACTGTTTAGGGCAGTGGGCTTTTTCAGCCGTCTCTGTGACAGAGGCAGCGCTCTGACTTACTCACTGGGGAAAGTTCCTTACCTTCTGTACCTGGTAACAGTTTGTGACCCAGCCGCTGTGAGCCTGCTCACCTCTCTTCTGCTTGGAGAACACGAACCCATGGCACCCACGCATCTGAGTGTTACTTCTGAGTAACTATGAAGACACTGGCCAAAAGATGGTAATTCAGAATATTAATAAATAGTATAGCAATAAAAATGGGGAGCTATTTCAGTGTAACAAGGGACAATTGGTTAAGTGAGTTATACTTGTTCCTTTAATAGAGTTGGCTTCAATCATGAAATGAGTTTGGAGGAGGTGTGGTGGTACATGCTTGTAACCCCAGTCCTTGGGAGGGTCAGGCAGAAAGGTCACAAGTTCCAGGCCAGCTGGGCCTACAGAGTGAGACTCGTCTCAAAAAAAAGTTGGGGGGACTTTATGACAGGGTGAAAAAAGGCTTAGGATATAATACAAGGTTTTTAAAAAGCACAATATAGAATTTTATGAGTAGGCTTATGTGTGATACAGAGATGAAAAATTGTGCATACACATTCACACACTTGAAGGAATGACATGAAAACACAGTAAGGGGATTTATTAGGGTGGTGCGTGGATAGGTTTTTTCAGTTTTAAACTGCTGTATACAGTTCGGTTACTTTATAATTTAAAAAGTTTAGGGCCGGGGTGTTAGCTCAGTGGTTCCAGCACCCAGATTTGATTCCCTGATAATCACACACAATACTGGGCATGGAGACTCATGCCCAGTAACAATCAGTATCACGCAGTGCCTGGTGTGGTGGCTCATGCCTGTAATCCCAGCACTCAGGAGGCAGAGGCAGGAGGATTGCTATGATGTGAGGTGGAGGATGAGCTCAGGGCCAGCCTGAACTACAAAGTGAGACCCTGTCTCAAAAAAAAAAAAAAAAAACTGAAAAAGTTTAAACTTAGTTATAACCTATTTCCAAGACCTGTTCAGTTGGTATTCCTATTCTAGTGTTCCATTAGGTTCTCACACTTACACATTTAAAAAAGCATTAATTTACCATCACATAGAATATGTTTATGGGGAGCCTGGTGCAGACTCACTCATAGATGATCTGCCTCTGGGTCAGCACTTCATATGTAGAAGAGCTGCTCTCTCATTTTGACCTATTGAAAGCTAGTCCTCGGCAGAAGGGTTTGTACAGAGAAAAATCAATCAATTTAATCAAACGAAACAAAGTCAAAAAACATCATTAATTCATACATACAAGTTCAGAATCCACGATCACTCAGATTGGACTCTTCTTTTTAACAAACTTTGAGTGGTCCCAATGCCATTCTAGGGCTGTATGCTGTGAGTGACCCCCCTCAGTCCCTCCCCTCACTGGAAGATGCCAAGTTCATCTGTGCTCTCCTCCTAATTTATCCAATAAATATTTGCTTCCCTCCTTCTGTGCCCTGGCCTTAGTTAATGCTAGATCCAGAGAAAAGACTCTACTATCCAGCAAGAGAGAAGATAGATGCACACCTGGGAAACTTTTATTCCTTAGAAACTTCAGGTAAAAGCTTCAACTGCAAGACAAGCTTGTAATAAACTCAAACAGTGTTTCATTTGGAAGCAATGGCCCATTTCCTAGAGATAAGCAAGAAAAACAAATTGATGTGTATTGTTCTGGATTTTTATGCATATGCAAAGGCACATTATTACTGTGTATATATGGGTGTTCTTTCACACATACACATTTATATATATTTATACACCATATATTATATAGAGTACAGAAATAAATACAGCATTCTTAATGTGCATGCCTCAGTTTATTTCTCTCACTGCTGAGGCGAAATACCTAATGCCCAAAGTTAAAGGGGGAAAGGTTTATTTAGCTTTTAGTTTATATAGGCTTCAATCCATAATAGGCTAGTTCCAAGTCAGGGTGGCATGGCACACAGATATTGCAGAGGAGAAATAGTTCATGGTGGGCAGAAGGTTGCAAAGCAAACAAGAGACAACCACAGTTCTTTCCATCCCTTATTTATTTTCTAGGCTACTTACAGTGGGTAGAAATCACACTCTTAATCCCAGTGTCCTTGATCCTAGCATTGCACCAGACTCAGTTCCAGTGTCACCCACTCTAGATCTAGCCACCTCTGAAAAATCCCCCCAATGACCACATGAGGCTTTTTGGGGACATCTAGACACAAGGTGTAATATTATACAAATGTGAAGTGCTGAGAGATCACAGAAGGAAGTGCTGGTATTGGGATGGAGTAGCCCTGTGGATCGGTGACTGTAGAATACCCAGAATCCCTTGCTGAGACCAAAGGAGCAACACGGCCATGCTCAAAATAGGCCAGAGAGCTGTCCTTCTCAGGAGCTGCCTGCACTCTTTGAATGGGTTGTGGCTGGCTCAAGTGGCACTGGCACTAGCTGTAGACATGGTAAGATGTTTCTGGGCAGAGCCAGAAGGTTGAGAGAATGCATGCCAAGGGGGAGTAATGGCAGAGAGAAAGGTTGCATGTGAGATGTGAGTCTGCCCCCTCTTGTGCATCCCTTCAAAGTAAACCCTCTCCAGATGATTTCTGGGAGGTGTATACCTCCATGTCTTGACAAAGGGAAAATGTCCTTCTAAATGCCCCTCTTAGTGGCCCCAAACTTTCCCCTCTGGTTCCGCCAGCATCTGAAGGAGATAATGGGCCTGTTGGGAGATGAAGTCTGGTTTGCACTGTAAAATATTTTACTGGGGTTCTTGTTCGATATGGAAGCAAATACTGTATATGAACATCGAGGAGTGGTATTTACAGAGCCTGTGTTGTTTGCTCAGTAAGGACAAAGTAATTCACAAGAAAGTGAAGGGCAAGGTTAGGGCAGGGAGTTGAGGGGCTCCCATACCTTCTGCCTATTAAACACACAGTCTGGGACAAGCCAGTGATGCACTCACTTCCACTTTGAAAGCTGGCCTTAGAAAATAAGAAGCCTTTATATATGGGAATTTACCCAATGCTAATCTGGATAATTTTTAAAAACCCAGCCAAAATACCCCATTCAAATTGAGAAGGAACTCTTTTGAACTGCATCACTACACCAGCACACTTCGGTGGCCTATACTGGTTGCAGTCTCCACATGACTGGTCGTGGTGGTACACAGTAAGCAGCAGGGATGGGGAAGCTTCTGAAGTTCTGATCCTGGCAGCTCCAAAGTGATCCTCAGGGATTAGACAAGCTGTCACCTTCAGCTGGGTGTTCCACATGCTTGTTTCTGTGGATTTAGCCTAATGACATTACATTGACCTTCTCTTCCCTTCTCTGGTCCAACATCAGAATTGCCTTCCATAAATGAGAGTGAAATAGGGGCAACGAGAGGTTATTATAAAATAAAACAAGAGTTTGGGCTGGTGGCACAGGCCTGTAATCCAAGCACTCCTGAAGTTTGAGGTGGGAGAATTGCAATTTCGCATCCAGGCTGCGAAACTTTGCAAAACCTTTTTTAAAAAGTAAAAAATAAAAAATGGGCTTGGGGGATATAGCTCAGTGCAAAGGTCGTGGAGTCAATCTCCAGTGCTGAAATAAGTAAATAAATAAATTCCAGGGGTCCTTCCTAATCTGATTTTTTTGAAAAGAAATAAAAACAAAACAAGGGAGGCCAGTGTGATGGCAAATGTTTGTAATCCCAACTACTGGAAGATTGAGAGAGGAAAACTCTAGATACAAAGCCAGCCTGGGAAACTGGGCTTCTATCTCAAAATTTTTATGAAACAATTATTTTTTTAGTCATTTGTGGTGGTACACACTTTGGCTGGCACTCTGGGAGGCTGAAGCTGTAGGATCGCAAATTTGAGCCCAGTTTAGGCAATTTAGTGATTTAGCAAGACTCTGCCTCAAAATAAACATAATTAAAAGTAAAAAGGCCTAGGGCCATAGCTCAGTGGTAGAATGCTTACTTAGCATGTGTGAGGCCCTGGGTTCAATCCTTAGTACTGCAAAAACAAATGAACAACAATTCCCAAAAGTCCTTTCCAAAGGGGCAGGGCAGATCAGCTAAAAATCCACAAGCCTGCTTACGTTCAAGTCTTCAAACCAAGACTTTGTGCCACAATCCCCTCCCCTCCGACCCCTCTCCCCCGCCGACAGGACAGTGTTTTCACAGTTGAAGTTACCTCGGGTAATGTCCTCTCCCCTGTACACACATACACAGGCCCAGAGTCTTGAGCCCTCCGATTTTTGTTCCACTTACTCACTTGTGTCTCCAAGTGCAGTGACATGTAGCCTCAGCCGCGTCATCTGGACTCTGGAGCATCCATCACCTCTACTCCGCCACACTCCCCTGCACCCATGGCTGCCTGATCGCTCCTTGAGGTCTTTTCATAGAGGAATGTTCCTGGAACAAGAAGACCCAGTCTCCAGGGCTGTAGCCTGCTCCTTCCCCATCTCCTTCTCCTTCCACATCCCACACGCCAGCTGGGGCTCTCCATCTCCTCCCTGAGTGGGTCCTGTCCTGGCCTGCCTCTGAGCCTCTAAACAAGCATGTGTGAAAAGCTTTTTCATTCATGCTCTGGAATTCACCTTACATTCATCTTTGAGCCTTAGTCCCAGGGAAATCTGGCCAGGAAAGAAGCTTCCTCTTCTTCCATCCTTCTAGCTCAAGGCAGAACTGAGCACCCAGCCTTAGCCCCCCTGGTTTCCTTGCTCAGCGGAGAGTCATGGTCACCTCTGTGGTCACGTTAACTTCCAAGCCTTTTAAAATACCTTTTAAAAACCAACATATAACTTACATAATATATTTCTATAGTTATTCATCCATACATAGGTTTGGGATACAGAGGGGTAAATCAAAACACAAACTGGAAAGCTAAAAATTCTTTGTGGGTCTCCTCTGATGTGCTGGGGAGGTGAGACTATCCATAGATAACTCAGTCAACGGGGAACAAAAAAGTAGATACATGGCCAACATCCTGGGATAAAGCAAGACCTAAGAATGGGGCTCATGATCCCCTAGATTAAGATGTAGAACATTTCCAGCTCCTTAGACGAGTCCCTGCTGCCCTCTTCCACTTGCCATCTTCCTAAGAGCTGCTGTACTGACTGCTAACACCACACACTAGTTTTGCCTGTTTTGAGTTTTGCAGAAATGCAATGTTTTATGTCTCACTTAATTTGCTCGGCATGTTTGTAAGATTCCTCTGTGTGGCTGTAGGCAGTATGTATTTCATTTTGTTGTGCAACATTTCACTTTGTGGCTATACCAGAACCTGTTTGTTTATTCTGTGACTGGAGGTTATTCTCAATGCATTTCTGCATTGAAAGAGATCATGTGGAATATGCAAATCTTCTTTTTCTTTTTCTAGTGCTGGGTATGGAACCTAGGGCCTCATGTACAATAGGTGAGTGCTGTACCATTGAGCTAAATTCTAGGCCAAACTTTAAAATGCCTGATACTTTAGGGGCTTCCTACTCTACTGAATTGCTATCATTTACTTTTCCATTCTCTCTGTTGAACATTTTCCCCCAAACATTTTAATACCTACACTGAGAAAGAATATTTTATGAACATGTTAGTAGACAATTCATTAAAGGCAACCTGATTAATTTTTAGGGTAGAGTCCTAGTAGTGAAGACATTGGGCCAAAGGACATCTTGTACATATGCCCAAAGTGCTAACAAGGACTTCTATCAGTCTGCCAGCTCTTCAGTAGGAAATACCATAGCCTGTGTGGCTTCAACCACAAAAGGTCAAAGTGTCAGCGGGCTGGGTTCCTCTGAGGTTTCTTGGCATGGCTGTAGGTAGCCATGATTCCTCCTCACATGGAGTTGCTCTGTGTGTACTTGGTGGGTCTTTGGATGTCCTAAACTCTTCTAAATCAGACTGAATTAAAGCACATGATGTTAACTGAATTTTAATTTAATCAGATCATCAAAGGTCTCATCTCTAAATACAGTTGAAAAATGAGGCACTGGAGATTAGTACTTCCACATAAGAGTTTTTAGGAATATAATTCAGCCCCTAACAGAACTCTTCTGTAGAGGCTGGAAATGTTCTTTGTTGTCATTTGATTCGCTTGCAGCCCTCTTGGTTTCTTCCAAGATGTACTTTAGTTTAAAGATCTCGGTCTGGCTCTTAGCCTCATCCATTTCCCTTTCCTGGTTTTTCATCCTATCACTGTCAGTCAGTCTAGAGATTCTTTTTTTTTAAATTGGCGGTACTAGAGATTGAACTCAGGACCTTACACTTGCCAGGCAGGTGTGGCGCCACTGAGCTACATCCTGGCCCCTAGAGATTCTTGACCTTGGATGCCACAGTGCAGTCATCTGAGAGCTTCAAAAAATATGTTGTCTGAGTCTAAACCCAATTGATTCTAATGTCAGCGGTTCAGGCTGGGTGTGGAACATCTCAAAGCTCTTCAGGTAGCTCCAGCGTTTTGCCAAAATGAAAGCTTCCATCTTCTGTTTGCTCTGTTCTTTGCCTTTTGAAAAACATGAGATGGGGTCGAGGGGCTGGTTAATTACCATATTCCAAAGTTAATTAAAGCTCTATCTTCTAAAGCCTTTTTAAACTTTCCTAAACAAGTTCATTTTGAAGCTTTGTGGTAACTTGGCTCTTTTGTTAAAATTAAGTCCTTAAAGTAAAAATTAAAAGACCAAATGGAAAAGCACTGGGCATAGAAAATCCACCCTGGGTTTAATAGAGCCTCTTAAATCATGGACTGGAGTGAAATGCTCACTGCGTTTGGGGGTGGGAGCTTGCTAACCAATGTCATCCTTGAGGTATGTTTTGTGTAAGCTTTTACAAAAGGAGGATAAAGACTAATTTTCATGAGAGCCCAGCTTCTGTGGTAGGGTGATTAGGAAACTATTGTGTTAAATTTGGGCTTCTCCAAGTTTAATACTCCACCTCTCAATTTCTGAAATAAAGTTTTAAAATATTCTACATATTGGTAAATCTCACAGACACACTGAACAAAAGACCAGAGACAAGAATATACATTGGATGATATCATTTTGATGAAGTTCAAGAATAGGCAGAACTAATTTACTGTGACAGCAACTGGAAATGGTTACCATTTGGTTACCAAATGGTTACCAACAGATCCTAAATATTTTCCTGAGACCATGACAAAGGAGACTGGGGAAAACAACTCAGAGATTCTGGGAAAGATACCTAAGGTATTGAGCTCACTTTCAAAACATGGGTTCATCATTGGCAGGTGAAATCTACCTCAGGGCCCAGTTCTAGCAGGTCTGCCCTCTGCCTGCCTCTGAGTGCCCCTTTTGCTGCTCCCCTTCCTGGAAGCTTCCCCCCAGCATGGTGGAGTTCCTTTATCTGAAGTGTGACTAAAAAAATACTGTGAAGATTTATTTTAAAAAATTTACCAGGAAAATCACTTTAACCACCCTCAAAATCTTCCCCTTCCTTTGAACACACTTGTCTCACCATTCTCGCCACATTCTGAAGTAGTTCTGGAAGTCTTCTTTTGTGAGTCTCTTTACTTATGCTGTCCTGGCTACATTCATGTCCCGAGTCAATTAAAAAACATTTACCTTTTGTGGTCATTTTGACTTTAGTGGAAGTCAGAAACTGTACAGTGCCAGACCCAGGGAGTATGCGGGATGAAGACACACAGTAATGTGTTTTAAAAATCTGCCTTTCTGTTGGCACCAACATTCACCATTTAAAAAAAAAATTATGTCTTGTAAAGTCACAAGAGAAGATTTTCAGAACTGCTGCAGAAAATGGCAAGAACAGTGGGAGAAGTGTGTTCAGAAGGAGTCTTACAGAGGGAGGATTAGTGACAATGTTTGTTTTTTTGTAATAAAAATTTTAAATTTAAGCATTCACTGTGTATTTGATCACCCCTTGTATGACAACAGGGAAGCTGTTTTTTAACTTCTAAGTATTTAACTTCCATGACATTATCTCACCCTCATGCACTGACATGGTGAAGTCTGTACCATTTATTTGAGTGACTGTTTTTTGCCATTAAACTGCAATGCTTTCCTGTCTCGGTGGCTGCGAGCCTGGCATGGTGCCAGCACTGAACAGGGGCTCACAGTGTGGCAAGCTCAGGTGGGAAAGGGGAGCTGTGACAAGATGTTTTGCTGTTACGCCCACTTCTAATGTTATTGGAGACAAAATGGACAAACTTGACTATGACTCTGGGAAAGACCTCCTTGGGTGGCTGAGATCCGCATGTACACTTTGGCCTTTTCCAGCACCAAGCAGGCAGCTGAACGGGTCTCCAAAACTTAAGGACAGAAATGTTGGGACCATGGGGGAAGGTGACCATACTGGAGGAATGGAGGGAATAGAACAGAAAGACAGAGAAAGTAGGTAGAGGAAAATGTAAGATAGGGGAGCTGTCCTCTGTGTAATGTATTCTCACAGCCAAAAATCTTCCGTGGGAATTCCAAAACTGGTGAACTACTTTTTGGGAGTGTATGTATATGTGATTGTGTGCATGTATGAGCTACACACTTAGGTCTATTCGTACATGTCAGCAAATATGTGTGTGCATGCATGTGCATTGTGTATACATTTGAATGTATGTGCGCGGGTTACTATAGACTGGGAAACTTTCTCTTTCCTGCCTACACTGCCTAAAGTTGAAGCTGAGGTAGCAGGAGGGTATCTTGGGAAGTGAGCCTTGGCATCTCTCAGAAATCATAGCCCATGGGGTTGGAACCAAATCACTGAGAGGCCAGAAGTCTCCGCAGAGATGTGAGCTCCATACTCACTGAGCACTAGTTCTACGGACAGCTACTAGCTCTCACCAAAATAACCAATCACAGCTGCCAGGCAGTGCCTTCCTGGAATACTGCCTTCTGAGTCTACAGGAGAAAGGGGATGGGGACTGATCGGTAGTGTCCCTCTTCGGATATGGCTGGATGTCTGCCATCCCTGACCTCTAATGGGGACAAAGCAAAGTGCTTGGGGACACCATAATGAGTCAGACAAATAATGCCTTGGGGAGTTTCCTGCCTACAAGACTGAGAATGTAAACCGTTACAGATGAGTAGGTGAGGGTGAGGCTGAGGAAGTGTATGGCGGCAGAGCCCTGCTGAGACCCCTATAGTGTCTGAGCTGAAAGGAAGGTTTCCGGAGAGAATTAGTTCTCACGGGATTGGAGAAAGCAAGAAAAAGAGCGAATTTCCAGCAGGGGCCACAGGTTGAACAAATTCTCTCACAGGAGAGGAAAACAGGTGTGTTAGGAGGGTGGAAGGCAGGGAGTGGCAGCAGATCAGCAGGACAGGATGTCCAAGCCAAAGAACCTGGGAGGGCTGAGCGCCGGAGCCACCTCGGCTAGGTGACAAAGAAGGCCCACTTCCCTGGGGAGGGCAGACCCCTGCACGTGCAGCTGGGGACCTCACACTGCAGTGCAGAGGAAGTGTGGACTGAGCCCTGTCGGACCCCAGTGTGTTGTGAGCCGCTGCAGGTGCTCAATTTGCATGGGATGGAGAACACGTTTTCAGTTTCCTCCTCTGACAAGTGGCAAATTTCACTTTTGCGGCCTTTCTTTTTCCATCATAGCCACATTGGTTTCCTTGGGGCCCCGGGTCTGTGATGCAGAGTAGTCCCAGTTCTCCCTTCCAGTGTTTCAGCCCCACCAGCTGCCAAGACTCTGAAGCTCAGCACTTAGGTACGGACATCTCCTGCCTCATGTCCTGGCTCCCACCACATGCTGAGCCCCACACTGGGACTCAAGACTGGGCCTGTCTGTCCCTAACTCAGTATGGGATCTGAGGCTTGCCCTAGACCTCAGTTTTTACATATGTCCCAAGAGGGTACTAAACAGGTCATCTCTGAAACTCCTGCAAGCTTCTGAGCAGGGTCTTTCTGATCTTGGCACTTTCTTTGTCCTGGAAACCCCATAATAATATATAGCAAATGTTGGGGTCTGGCTCCTGATGGTCTCAGAAGTTGAAGTCTCTCAGGGGTCCTCTTTCTCTCCTCCTGGTCCCTCCCTCCCTCCCCAGCTGTTTTCCTATCCTCAACTCTGGCTACTGTACCTTCCAGCTCATTTTCCCTCTAGATTTTTGAGATGACTTTGTAATAGGGGTGTCTTCAGAAGTGCTCAGTCACCGGCCCAGAGAACAATGAAGTGGCTCAGTTCCTGGCCCAGAGGACTGTCTCCTCCAGCCCCGAACTCCTCACGGTGAAGCTGACATCCCTATGAGTAGATGGTAGCAGGTCCCTGGAGGAAACAAGGCTGTTGAGCCTCAATATTTAACATATCTCCCACACTCTCTTAACTTACTGAAGATTTCAGAGAAATTGTCTTCTGTTGACAAAGTGCAGCAAAGTGAGGCCAAAGAGCTGATAAGAAATCCAGGCCTGAGGATGGTTATGCTTCTGGCTTGATGTATATGACCTGGGCAAGCCCTGCCCCTGTGGCTTCATTTCCCAACTGAAATGACAGTCCAGTGGTGGTTCAGAGTGACTAGTCAATCTTTAAGGATTTCTGCATATCTGACACCCACCAGAACTTCATGTAGCTTCTTCTCTACTGGCAAGCTGAGCTTGCTGATAGGAAAACAGGGTTTGTGAAGAGACAAGGACCCTGCAGCACATGCAGGCAGGATTCAGGCCATGTCAGTGCTAAGGAATCCAGAATGGCCTTATGAAGTGATACAACCAGAAAACTCCCTGAGCAGTCAAATGCAGGCGGGTTGTCATGCAAATCACCAGGGAGCAGTGACTAACTGGGCGCAGGCACAGAAGAGAGGTGTCTGTTGACCCATGACTTGTTCAGCATGACTGTGGGTCCCTCAGGACCCTAGAGAGCCTCCATTGTGGGTGGGTGTGAAAGACATGGCTATTGTGTGAAAGAAGTAGGGGCACGAGTAAGCTTGACAAGTCCCCTCCCAGAAAGATTAGCCGACAGGTTGGCAGCACAGGAGGGGCTGCTGGGGAGAGCGAGAAAGGGACACATTTGGTTTCCATTTCAGGGAGGCTGTGTCCTGCCTTGATCCTCTGCCAGTTCTCCATTGGCAGGGGAGGTGGGGACAGGAGCAGTGGCTTTTCTGAAGAGTGCAGTTAACTGTGAGCAACACCATCGACTGTCTAGGATTTTCAGAATTCACAGAAGCTCTAGGGGGAGGCTGTGCTGAGCCGCTGGTCCATGCTTACCAGATTCTTGAATATCTTCCACAGCATCCTGACAAGTGGCTGAGCTTTCAGCTGCTCACCTCTGTGTGGTCCAGCAGCCTGTCTCACTGTTGGAAGCTGTCAGGAAATACTTCTTTTTATTTTTTTTTTGAGACAGGGTCTCGCTTTGTAGTTCAGGCTGGCCCTGAGATCAGCCTCCAACTCACATCACAGCAATCCTCCTGCCTCTGCCTCCTGAGTGCTGGGATTACAGGCGTGAGCCACCACGCCCGCACTGTGGTATGTGGTACTGGTTGCTGCTGGGGTGAGTCTCCACACCCAGTATTGTTATGTGGTTTCCGGGGATTGAACCCGGGTCCTTGAGCTTGCATGACAGGCGCCGGAACCACTGAGCTATATTCCTGGCCCAGGAAATACTTCTTCACATTAAGCCAGATTCTGTGTCTCTAGCCATGGGCCAGCCCTGATGGTGGTCCCTCTCTGACTCCCCAGCACAGGGGAAGTTTGCATCAGCACTTGGCACAACATACCACAGATGTGTAGCTTTTTATGTCTGTGGGGGATTTTTTGTAAAGAGTAGGGATAATATAAAATTATTGTCAAATAAAAAAAGATACCTGTCAGATCAGAATCAGATTCAAGGGATTAGGATTTTTTCATCAGTTTGTCACTCTGTACTTAGCTTCTATATTTGATAAATACCATTATGGTGGTTAGTTTTTGTTTTTGTTTTCAGACAGAGTCTTGCTGTGTAGTTCAGGCTGGCCTTGAATTTACTATGTAGCCCAGGCTGGCTTTGAACTCTCAGTGCTCCTCCTGGCTTCAGCCTCTTGACCACGGGGATTAAAGGTATGTGCCACCATGCCTGGCTTATAGTGGTTATGTTATATGTCAACTTAGCTAGGCTACAATGCCCAGCTGTTTGGCCAAACACTAGTCTAGATATTGCTGGGAAGGTATTCTGTGACTATCACTTATAATAAATTGACTGTAAGTAAAGAAGATGAATTGAGATAATATAGATTGGACTCATTCAATCAGCTGATGGTATTAAAAAAAAAAATGAAGGTTTTCTGAAGAAAGAAGTCAGCCTCAGGATATGAAGCAGAAATCCTGATTGGGCTCCCAGCGTGCTGACCTGCCCTACAGATTATAGACTTGGCAGCTCTGATGACTGAGTAGGCTTGGTAAATGTGCATTGGTTGTTTCTTTGGATAACTTTGATTGATTCAATCACCAGCCATGTTTCTGCACAGAGGCAGAAAAAGGACACTGCATTCATTGGAAAGAAAAGCAATGTATGAGTGCTAACATTGTAAAAGTGCTAATTCGTGTGGTGCTGTGTTAATTTCAAATCCATTTCCAAGTGTGTCACCTTTCCCTACAAAAAAAATCTCTGATGGTACACCCTCCACCTCTGTTGTATCACCTATTCTATAAAGCATTTCTATCATTGGATGAGTAGTTTATAACTCAAATATATTACATATCTTAAAAAGAGAGGAGAAAGATGACAGAACAGTCAGGTCCACATTCTTTAGCCTGCAACTCAGAGCCTTCAGTAATCTTGCTCCATTTCTGGGGCCTGTAGTCAAGGGAAACTGTTCAAGAGCCTCTGAAGTATGCCCGCGGTTTCCTACATCCAGGCTGCTGACCACATTCATCTCTCTAGAGTGTTTTTCCTCTTATGTATGTCAAAATCTTCCCTATGCACCAAGAGCTAACTCACTGCCACTCCCTCTGTGAAGTTTTCCTGTGTCTCCACTGCTGACACTGGAAGTGCCCTCGTTCCACACGCACAGTCCCACATCGAGGCTTCTTGCTAACTTGTTTCAGACATCTGTTTCAAGGCTTCTCTCTCCCATCTTAAAATGGAAGCTCTTAGTAGAGGAAACAAGTCTAATAGATCATGACAGGTGATGACATTAAAATCCGTGGGATTTCTCTCTAAAGTGGTGAATTTGTTTAGAAAGCAATTAATTCTCCTGGATCAAATTTCTCCAAAAAGAGTGTATGGGATTTCTGGAATATCAGTTTTGTTATTGTTGTTGTGAGAGGCTCACCTTGTTGTCCAGGCTGGCTTTGAACTCAAGATCTTGCCTCAACAGTAAGTCCCTGACTTACAAGTTCCATTCTGGGAGAAAGTTTGGTAAGTCTAATTCATTCTTAAATCAGACGGTGAGTCTCATACACCTTTGTATATTGCTTTGCTTTCTAGTGGTCCTCTCCACATCACCACTGCTCTTCTTTTTGCTTCTGGACATCCTGGGCTCTGACTGAGTTCTGTATTACTATACATTATCACACTGTACAGCAGCACAACTGTGACAATATCTGGCAGACCCAAGTTATCTCTGTGATTTGTTCACATTTGTAAATGTTCTTAATACAGACCTGTTCATATCTGTGAAAGTTCACAATTTGAATGTTTGAAAGTTGGGGACTTATGTAGCTAGGACTGCAGGTATGCACCACCCCACCTGGCTAAAAAAATCAAAGTTTTTCCTCTGGTACTATTTGCTGGGTTTCTGTTTTCCTTGCTTTTGTATGTATTTCATCAGAATGGATTTATATTGATAATGTGAGTTCCATGTTCAGCTTTTCTGATTCTACCTTTTTTGGAAGGAACCACTGCAAACACTTTCCATTTGCAAGTGCAAACTCCTAGTCTAGATGGCTAAATTGTTCAGTAAGTCTTAGTTGTTCTTGGTAATATTACATAGAGAACCCAGTTGGGGACTAGTGGATTAAATTCACTTACTGAAGCTGTCTTAGGCCCATGCGTGGCTCTGTGAGAAAAGATAAAGGTGACACAGCCTTTATCTCATCATCTTATCAACAGATACTGAGCCCTTAATCTATACTGAGAACTTTTTTTTTACCCTTTATTTGAAAAGCAATTTTATTTGTACATATTTGTATATAATGATTACATTCATTATGAGGAGTTGGTACATATACATAACTAACCTTAATTCTTTTTACATCCTTTCTCTTTCTCTTGACTGCACTTTTTCTCTCACACTCTCTCCCACCATTTATTTTTTAAAAATTATTATGTATTTTTTAATTTTTGCTCTTTAATTCATATGTTATGTTTCTCCTATGAAAGAAAAAATGTGACATTTAAGTTTGCTTATCTAATCTGTTTTACTTAATATTGTGGTCTCAAGGTGCATTCATATTTCTACAAATGACTTATCTTTATTATACAATAGTGTAGTGTATAAATGCCACATTTTCTTTGTCTATTTATCTGTTGATAGACATATAGGCAGCTTCTAAGTTTTAGTGATTGTGAATTGTCTTGCTATTAACATGGATGACTGTAATGTGAAGTTTTTAACTGTTTGGGGAAGATACTTGGGAGGAGACTAGGTGAGTTGACTGAAAGTTCTAGTTTTAGTTTTCTGAGGAATCTCCACCCTCTTCTTTTTTTTTTTTTTTTTCTGTACCAGAGATCAAACCCAGGCCTTTGTGTTCACAAGGTAGGTGCAGTTCCACTTGAGCCAGATCCCCAGCACCATAGTGACTTTCATAATGGCTATGCTAGATTACATTCCTACCAACAATGAAGAAGGGTTCCTTTTCTCTTCTGCAGTATTTGTTATCTGATGTCTTGATGATAATCTTTCTTTCTGCAGTAAGATGGAACCTCAGTGTTGTTTTAATTTGCATTTCTGTCATGGCTAATGATGATGAACATTTTTCCGTGTATTTACTGACCATTTGTACTTCTGAGAAATGTCTATTTATTTTAGTTGCCTATTTTTTGATTGAATCTTTTGTTTTGGGGGCTAATAGTTTTTGAGTGCTCCATAAACTCTAGATATCAGTCCTACAGGGAATAGTTGGCAAAATATTTACCATTCTGTAGGGTGTCTCTATTCTGCTGATTATTTTATTTGTTATACCTTCTTAACATGGTATGATCCCATTTGTTGATTCTTGGGGTTTTGTTCAGAAAGTCCCTACCTATATATCTTTAAGAGTTTTAGAGAAGATTAAGAGTTTCCATTTTAACAGTTAGATTTTTGATCTATTTTGATAATATATGGTGAGAGATATGGTCTAGAGTCAACCTTCTGCAATGTGGACATATGCTAAAGAGACTATCTTTCCTCCAGCCTAAGTTTCTGGTTTCTTTGTCATCTATCAGGTAGCTGAATCTAGCTGTTTCTGTAGCCTCTGCTCTGTTTCACTGATTTGCCTGTTTGTTTTTGTGCCAGTACCATGCTGTTTTTATTACAGTAGCTTTGTGGCATAACTTGAAGTCCAGGATTGTGATGCTTCCTGCTTTGCTCTTATTACCCAAATTGCTTTTGCTATTCTAGGTCTCTTCTGTTGTGAATTTTAAGGTTATTTTCTCTAGTTCTGCAAGGAATGCTAATAGTATTTTGATTGGGATTGCATTAAATCTGTATATAAGTTTTGGAAGCATGGACAATTTCACTATATTGGTTCTGCCTATCCAGGAATATGAGATATTTTTCCATTTTCTGATATCCTCTTCAATCTTCTTTTTCAGAGTACTGTAAATTTATTTATAGAGGTCTTTCACTTCTGTGGTTAGGTTAATTCCTGGGTATTAAATTTTTTTCGATGCTACTGTAAAATGCATTGCTTCCCTAATTTCTTTCTTGATGAGTTTGTTACTGGTGTAGTTTATTTTTGTTTATTGACTTTGAATACTATTGGCTTTGCTACACTATTGAATTTGCTATCCTACTGAATTTGTATATTAATTGTAGAAGTTTTTTGGTAGAATTTTCTGTGTCATCTTTGTAGAGGATCATGTCATCTGCTGATAATGATAACTTGATTTCTGCCTTTTCAGTACAGATCCCTTCTATTTCTGTTGTCTAATCACCCTGACTAATGTTTCCAGAACTATACTGAACAGGAGTGATAATACTGCACATTTGTTTTGTTTTGTTTTGTTTTGTTTTGTTTTGAGACAGGGTCTCACTTTGTAGTTCAGGCTGGCCCTGAGCTCAGCCTCCAACTCACATCACAGCAATCCTCCTGCCTCTGCCTCCCGAGTGCTGGGATTACAGGCGTGAGCCACCACGCCCGGCACTGTGGTATGTGGTACTGGTTGCTGCTGGGGTGAGTCTCCACGCCCAATATTGTATGTGGTTACCAGGGATCGAACCCGGGTCTCTGCGCTTGCAAGACAGGCGCCGGAACCACTGAGCCAAATCCCCGGCCCAATACTGCACATCTTGATTTAGTTCTTGATTTTAGAGAGAAAGTTTTTAGTTTCTCCTCATTTAATATGGTCATTAGTTTGTCATAAGTGGCTTTTTATTAGAGTGAGATAAGTTTCTTATCTACCTATTTTCTTCAGGGTTTTTAATCATGAATGGAGGTTGGATTTTGTCAAAGGTTTTTTTTTTTTTTTTTTGAGACAGGGTCTCGCTTTGTAGTTTAGGCTGGCCCTGAGCTCAGCCTCCAACTCACATCACAGCAATCCTCCTGCCTCTGCCTCCCGAGTGCTGGGATTACAGGCGTGAGCCACCACGCCCGGCACTGTGGTATGTGGTACTGCTTGCTGCTGGGGTGAGTCTCCACGCCCAGTATTGTATGTGGTTACCAGGGATCGAACCCGGGTCCCTGCACTTGGAAGACAGGCGCCGGAACCACTGAGCTAACTCCCCGGCCCTGTCAAAGGTTTTTTATGCATCTGTTGAGACGACCATGTGATCTGTCCTTGTTTTGTTTATGCGATATATTACATTTATTGACATGTATGATGAACCATCCTTGGATCTCTGGGATGAATTCTGCTTGGTCAGGTTGATGATCTGTCACATTCTGTTTGCTCATATTTTGTGAAGGATTTTTATATTAATGTTCATTACAGAGATTGGCCTTTAGGTCTCTTTTTTGTTTGTTTCATTTTCTGGTTTGGGAATCAAAGTAATGCTAGCTTCTAGGTGTTGCTTTGAGAATACTCCTACCCTTTATTTATTTATTTTTTAAGAACTCGAGGAGTTTTGGTGTAAATCTTCCCTATGTTCTTGTAGAATTCAAGAGTGAATCCAGTGGGATGTGGACTTCTCTTAATTTATATATATATATATATATAGCTTCTTCCATCCTGTTGCTTGACCTTGGGTTGATTTTTATGTTTTCTTGGTTCAGATTTGGTAGTTCATATGTACCTAGGAATCTACTCATTTCTTCTAAATTCTCCATTTTATTAAGAACATAGGTTCTCAAACAATTACTAACAATCTTCTGGATTTTGATAGTGTTGTGATTTTACCTTTTTCATTTCTAATTGCATTCATCTGGGCCTTTTCTTTTCTTTTTTCTTTTTTCTTTTTTGTAAGATTGACTAGAGATTTGCTAGTTTGTTTATTCTTTGAAAGAACAAGCTTTTTTAATTTGTTTTTTTGAGACAGGGTCTTGCTTTGTTGTTCAGGCTGGCCCTGACCTCACTATGTAGCTCAGACTAGGCTCGAATTCACAGCAATCCTTCTGCCTCTGCCTCTCGAGTGTTGAGATTACAGGCCTGAGCCATCACAACCAGCATTGTGGTATGTGGTACTGATTGCTGGTGGGCATGAGTCACTATGCCAAGCATTGTTGTATGTGGTTACCGATGGAACTCAGGACCTTATGCTTGCAAGGCAGGCACCAGAACCACTGTACTAAATCCCTGGCCTGCAAAGAACAAGCTCTTTGACCTACTGGTACTTTGTATTTTTTTTTGGTCTCAATTTTGTTAATTTCTGCTGTGATCTTTATAATTTTCTTCCTTGTTTTTTTTTTTTTTGAAGCAGGGTCTCACTGTAGTTTAGGCTGGCCCTGAGCTCACTATGTAGCCCAGGCAAGCCTCAAACTCACAGCATCCTCCTGCCTCTGCCTCCTGAGTGCTGGGATTACAGGTGTGAACCACCACATCCAGCATTGTCCTCTGTGGTATTGATGCTGGTGGGCCTGAGTTACCACACCTGGCACTGTGGTATGTCGTCAGTGGGGTAGTTCTGGCACCTGCGTTTACAAGGCAGATGCTGCAACCACTGAGCTAAATCCCTGGACCCCTTGTAGTAGTTTTGGATTTGGCTTGTTCTTGTTTTCTGGGATCTTGAGGTGCACTACTGGGTTATTTATTTGGGCTCACTTTGTTTTTGTCTGATGTGGGCATTCATAGCTATGAAGTTTCCTCTTAGAACTGTTTCATTGTGTCCTATAGGTTCTGGTATATTGTAGCAGCATTATTATTTGATTCTAGGAAGTGTCTGATTTCTTCTTCAATTTCTTCTGTCAATATTGATTATTTAAGAGAGTATCATTTAATTTCCATGTGTTTGCACAATTTTTGTGGTTTCTTTTGCCAATGATTTATAGTTTCATTGCACCAACCTAGTAATATGCATGTGATAATTTTGATTCTTTTGCATTAAGCATGTTTTATAAGTGAACGTCTATTTTTGAGACAGACCAAATAGAAGAATGTAAATTCTGTTGTTTTTGCATAGAACATTATATATATTTATTGTCTATGTGTTCAAAGATTTAGTTCAGCTCTGATATTTCTTTGTTGATTTTTAAAATCTAATTTATCTTATCTATGTGTGACAGCAGAGTATTGGGATCCCCAATTATAATTGTGTTGGTGTCCGTCTGATTTTTCTTGTCCAGTAATGTTTGCTTTATGAAGTTTTGCATGCTGTTGTTTGGTGCATGTATGCTTATTACTGTTATCTCCTACCTAGCATGAAGGAAACCCTGGGTTTGATCCCAAGTACTGTAGGAAAGTAAATTATGAGCTCAGTGCTGGGGTTTTACCTTAGTGGCACTGTGCCTGTCTGGCAACTGTAAGATCCAGAGTTTGATCCCCAGTACCAGAAAACTAACAAACAAATAAGCAATAACCACCCCCCTACCCCACAATAAATAGTTGGCTTAATTAGTTGTCAGGTTCCATTCAGGCTCTGGGGGACGCAGAGCATAGTGTGTATTATATCCTGATCATTGCCTAGGCTATGGTATGAACTCCTAAACTTTTTGTGGGTTCTCATTTGCTTCTGCAGCAAGAATTATTGGCTTTTTTCCCCTCCCTTGTGGGATTTTGGTTTTTTGAGACAAGGTCTAGCCATGTAGTTCATGCTGGCCTTGAACTTGTGTCAATCCTCCTGCCTCAGTTTCTCAAGTGCTGAGATTATAGGTGTGTGCTACTATCCTTGGCTCTGGCCCTTGCTTTCTTAGGCAAGTTCATTTCTCTATTTGTGACTTAGTGGACTGAATTGTGAGTGGTGTGGAAGCTAAAATCTACCTACATGTCCTACTGTTGAGGACTGAGAGGACAAGTACCCTCTCTGAGAGCCCTATAGATATTTTCTTTGCAGTCTCATTGGCTTCCTTGGCCCCACATGGGCAAAGCAGGAAACAAAACTGAAGGTGGCCTGTGGAGTACTAAGCCTTGCCTAGATTTCTTATAATCCTCCCAATTCAGTGGAAAAACATGAAAATATTTGCAAGAAACTACCTGTGTGAAATGAGATTTTGCTTTGCTGTACACATGTATGTGAAACCATCAGCATAATCATGATCACGAACATATTTATATCCCCCAAGTTTCTTGTGCTCCTTTGTAATCTCTACTCTCTTGCCCTCCCAGCCATCCTTGCCCTCAAGCAGCCACTGACTGCTTTCTCTTATAAAGAGTAAGTCACTTTGAAGTAGTATTCCACTTGAATTTTACCATATTTGGTGTGGGGAATTTTTGTATTCATATAAATATTGGGCTGTGTTTTTGGAATTGCTTATCAAAGAGGTTTCAAATCTTGTTTTGTTTTTTTTGTTTTTTTTTTTTAGGTTTTTTGAGACAGGGTCTCGCTTTGTGGTTCAGGCTGGCCCTGCGCTCAGCCTCCAACTCACATCACAGCAATCCTCCTGCCTCTGCCTCCCGAGTGCTGGGATTACAGGCGTGAGCCACCACGCCCGGCACTCAAATCTTGTTTTGTAATGTAAGGCAGAACCAAAAAAGTGTTTACATCTAGACTAAGTTTTTATTATTAATAAAGCAAAATGCTTCCGAGTCCTCTAACCGAAGCCCTGTGAACAGTGAGGTTTCCTACTGTGGTGAAAGCAGAGGCTATTTTTGGTCCTGTGTGAACTCCAGAAGTAGTTTCCCCTAATGCTTCCAAGGGTTTCCTCATACGTAAGTTACTAACCAGCACTCAAATGAATGAGGGGAATCCTCTGCAGGGCTGTGTGTTCCGTCTCTGGGCAGCTCTTTCTGCTAACCTGCAGATTCTGGCTTCTCAGTTCAGGAAGACTCTAGGCTCTTCTTGGGTTCCTCTGGCTTGCTTCCTAATTGGGAAACTTCCAAAGCAGTCCACTGGGGCAATCACAAGGCACACCTCATTTGTTTGCCATTTATCTAAGTTCACTGTTCTTCCTTGTCTGATCTTCAGTGTCTTTTGACATTATTTTCAGGATAGAGGCTAAATGTGGTTCTAGTTTTTCTTGGCTAGAAGCAGAAATTACTCAAAATACTTTTGATAGTGACTGTTGTAAATGCTGTAATAAACTTGATATTCTGGACTGCCTGTATGCTGTGCCATCATATGCAGGTACCGTCAGTTGATAAATTCTTAAGAAAATACCTACTTACAATTAATTATATACAACATATCAAAATAAAGTGCATTTTTCTGCATTTGAAAACAACTTTAAGCCCGGTGTGATGGCACATTATCTATAATCCCAGCATTCTGAAAGGCTGAGACAGGATTGTAAACTGAATTTCAGCTGAGGCAATTTAGGCAAACTTGATTCCAAATAAAAAGGGTTGGGGATGTAGCTCAGTGCAAAGGTTCTGTATTTCAATCCCTAGTGTGTATGTGTGTGAGACCTGGTCTAAGACTGCTGAGTATTCTGCTGTCAGATTATGGATGTAGCAGGCGTAGTGTTCACAAACCCGGGTGGTCACAGGCTGCCCTTCAACCACCCAAACTCACTTTACCTGGGTGGTAGAGAAGCAGAGTTGACTAGGAAAGGGTCCCCAGGGACAGCTCTTAAAGCAATGACTGATTAAAAAGAAATGACATATTCCAGCTCCTTTTCTTCTAATCACAGAAATGCTGGCATGTGACCTACATTGTCTCTAAGTGCTCCCTGGAAAGTGTGGAAGTTCCCTGGTATGGGACTTGACTTCATAAGGCATCTCACTTGGCTTCCTTTCTTTTTCCTACCTACCTCACTTTCTCTCTTTTACTGGTTTTTCTTGGAAGCATTTCTTAGTAAAGTGCGATTTTGCAGTTTTTAGGCTAGATATGCACAATGTTTTATTATGTATATACTTTGGCCCAAATCACACCAACCAGTCATCATGTGATGCTACATGGGATGATGAACACATGTCTTTCAACAGTTAGTGTTTCTGCTTTTTTTTTGAGACAGGGTTTCACTTTATAGTTCAGGCTGACCCTGAGCTCAGACTTGAACTCACAGCAATCCTCTTGCCTCTGCCTCTCAAATCCTGAGATTATAGGCATGAGCCACTATGCCTGGCACTGTGGTATGTGGTACTGATTGCTGGCATTGTTGCACGTGGTTACCAGGATTGAACCTGGGTCTTTGCACTTACAAGGCAGGTGCCGGAACCACTGAGCTAAATCCCCAGCCCAATAGTTGGTGCTTCTCTGGAATGAAAATAGCTGTAAAACCCAAAGTCTTGGGCTGAACTTGAGTCCTGGTAATGGCTTCTACAACCTAGATATCCCACATCAAGTATCCCACTAAACTCAACTTTCCTTTCCCCACTAGCTCTTTCTTCCTGTAGAATTCTGTATCTGCTTTCTAGTGCGTATTAACCCTAGCTGGAGGCTCCAGTGTTTCAATCATTGCTTCCTGGTTATAGTAACAATTGCCCTTAGCTGAGTTTCTACCGGCTTTTCACAAAGTGTCCCAAATGGGACTAGTGCTTACTTCAGATGAATGGGACAAAGTCAATCAATTTCTTAAACACCAGCAGTACGATGAAGTTCTAAGTCTGGTCAGACAAGGCTACATCCTGTAGATGTGGAAGGTAACCACAATTAGTCTTCCAGTGAACAGAATTCCTCTTGAGAAATGGGTTGGAGTTTCAAGTAAGGTTTCTCAACTTTAGCTTAGCTGATATTTTAGGATTTTTTTTGGAAAAGGGGGAAATCACCATAGATCTAGCCAAAGTACAGAGGATAATAAAAACCTTACTTTGAAAATCTGTACTCCACTAAGAAGGGATGAGTAATTCTTTAAGGGGTGGGGATGTTCTATATATTGTATGGTGTTCTAAAATATGTTTAATTTTTCCTCACTAGATGCCAAAACCTACTTCCTAGCTGTGAAACGAAGCGTAAGATCAAAGGATTAAGACAGCTATAAAAAGCTCCCTTATTTTGTATGATCTTTTGTGGGCAGAATTCTCAGTTGTCTCTTTTCTGTAGTTTTATCCCTCTAGTGTTAATCTTGACTTTCTTTACACATAGTTCACATCATATTCTTCACTGCAGCACTAACAAATGTTTCTTTTCCAATTACAGAAAATCAAAGAGAAAGAAAGGATATTATCCCATGTTGCTGTGAGACTGAGAAGAAATGGCTTTCTTCTCTTTCTACTTTTAACTGTTCGATCTACATGTTTTGAACTTATTCTTGTATGGAAAGTTTGTGTGTGAATAAGTTAATGATTGATTAACTTTAACTGAACACTGTGGTGTCACAGCCAGGGAGGCAAAGGAAAAGGAGAGGAAACAACAGAGGTTCCTCTGTATTTCTGCTCTTCACTCATTACAAAACAGGCTGCATCCTTATGGCCTCAGCGTAAGTAACTCAGTCTCCTTTCCTATTTGTACATAAATCCATGAATTTGATAGGTGAATCATACCTATTAACAAAATGTTTGTCTAACAAGGAAAATTTCAGGGAAAAATAAGATGAAAAAATCCTTCCTTCCCATCTCCAAATACATTCCATGTTTGAAATAACATAAATAATAGATATCTTACTTCTGGCCTGAGAAGAGATGCCTTGGGTGCTAGTGCCATCAGATCTGTAAGCCATGTTCATGCAGGTCCTACTGGGAAACTGTGCCAATTATCTCCAGGCTTACTACACTTCTATGAAGCTGTTTTTCATGGCTGTCACTTTCAGAGATTCTGGTTGCTGACCTCAGGGCCAAAACGACTTCAGCTGATGCTAGGAAGCCACAAACCAACATGCATATAAACTGAGTTAAGTTGAGCTACAAAAGGGGGAGAGTGGGCTACAGACTGTGGACCTACAATTTCTATGAAGGTTGATAAGGGAGGAGAGAATTCTCCTTCCTCTTAAAGTAAAAGAGCGGATTCTACAAGATATATAGCAGTTTACATACTTTCCAAAGAGTAAAGTACAAGAATCCAACATTATAAAACTGTCCTGTTTCATTGATCCCAGGCCATTTCATTCTGACAAAGAGCTTGTGGTTGGGCCAAAACGCATTCCAGTTCATGGTAATTTTATAAATTTAGTCACCTGTCCAACACAACTATGTTCTCTGAGACCCAAACTCTAATTGCCCTCTTACCTAACAGACAAATTTATTCACTGTTTCAAACATTTTATCATTCTTATCCCAACATTAGGCTTTGAGAAGTACAAAAGTTCACAATACAAAAAAATTCTGTATCTCTGTGTGATAGTTAAAAAATCCCTGAAAACAAAACGACTTTTAAATCATCTCTATATATCTGAATGATGGTTCTTGAAATGTGACTATAAAAATGATACAAACTGTTTCAATGTGGATTGTGTTAACATTTTTGAAGATATTTTATGATATATTTCAAGAAATCTGTCTTACACAGATTATACTGGACAGATACATTTTTTGGACTTTGTTAATAGCCCAATTTCCTATTTTCTTAGGACTTTAATGATATCTTCACTTTATAATCAGGGTGGGATATTTACTCTAAAGGAAGATTCTGACCATAGTTTTAGAAGCAAGAAAAGGTGGGTTTAGATTTACAGCCAGTGTCCTTTTTTCATGTTAGGATAAAAGTAATGCTGAGTGATACATTTTCTTATTAGTAATAATTTATCTTTCTACAAAGATTTCTTTTTGAGACAGGGTCTCACTTTGGAGTTCAGACTGGCCCTGAGCTCAGCCTTAAACTCACATCACAGCAATCCTCCTGCCTCTGCCTCCCGAGTGCTGGGATTATAGGCATGAGCCAACATGCCCGCACTGTAGTATGTGGTACTGCTTGCTGCTGGGCGTGAGTCTCCATGCCCAGTATTGTATGTGGTTACTGGGGATTGAACCCGGGTACTTGTGCTTGCAAAACAGGTGCCAGAACCACTGAGCCAAATCCCCGGCCCTAATTTTCATTCTATATTGTAGATGCACCGCACTTATAAATTTTTTATTTCAAGTAAATTTAAAAGTTTTCTTGAAAAGATTGATTTTCTATCTAAATATTTGAATAAAAATGATATTACAAAAGAAGGTCCAAGTTTATCTTTCTGTATTTTACCTTATAACCTGCTGAATGTAGAGAATCGAAAGCTCCATGACCTTTATTCAGCAACTCTAAGTATGGCTCAAATTAATCAAAACCCAAAACTTCCCTTTATTTAATTATAGGTAATAAAACTGTTACTAGAATATTGTAAACATTAAGCCAAATTAGAAGATGTATTACAGCTTAGATTTTTTTTTCCTTTGCTTAATAAGAAATAAATTATCATTGCCATCATCTTCCACATATCTCTCTTTTTTCTTCTGCCTGTGCCACTTTCCCTCTTTAGGAAGCTTGTCTTCTCTGGGCTTGTGGTGATGTGATGAGTGATGAAAGGACTTGTGAGGCTTCGTGGTTTTAGAACTGCTGGGAGAAGAGTGAGTTTTGGGGCCTCTAGGAAAGTCCTCATTCACCTCCCAACGCCTGTCAACCTTCCTGTGCTTCTCTAGGTCTCTATTCTTGCTCATCAATTCTCTCTGAGCTTCTTTATCTTCTTGATGCCATCTGTTGTTTTCCCGGGAAACATGGCTCTTTCTCATGTCATGATGGGATTTCTTATCTGCTGCTTCCATATGTGGTCTCTTGAACTGCCTTGGAAAATCCCCATATTTCTGGAGTTCTGGAAAATATGAAATTTTTGCATATTCAGTGGCTAGACAGTTCATGTAGAATTTTCACAGATCTGTAAACTTAGTATACAGGGATAGGGAAGACATTTAACATTCCAACAATATAGCATTCTAAAGGAATCTTACTAAAGGTTAACAAAATCACTAAATGAAAATTGGATGGTGGTAGTTCTACATTTCTGATTGCTAAAAAGGGAAAATATCTAAAATCCAGTGATATTTATTCTATTCATCACAGTTTAACTATGTTAAACAATGGAGACAAAGCCCAGGAAGAACAGAAATCATCTTAGCTTTGTAAAGAAAAGTTATGTTTGATCAAGTCAAGTTCTCTAGTAATAAAAGGACCCTAAAGATAAGGGGAGGGAAGATATATAAAGTAGCCTTTTGACAATTTCTTATGACATTTCAATTACCCTCTGATGATAAAGTCTGATCACATTACCGAGAAGGCCAAACCCCTTCTCCTCCAAAGAAGAGGATATCGGCATGGGAAGTATAAATGTGTGTATGGTGGGGAAGAAATATTCATGTGTACTTATCTTCAGAGGCTTTATTGCCAAATGCCACTATATTTTGTCAGGATTTGACACAGAATGATGGTAGGTAGGAGGTGAGGTTATAATAAGAGATGAAAATTAAATACATCAACAGAACCTTAAATGATTAATGTGGCCAATAAAAATTTTAAATAAGAATTTTACAGTGCACCTCAAAATCCATGTTAAGAAGTTTTTTTTCCCCTGAGACGGGGTCTTGCTTTGTAGTTCATGCTGGTCTTGAATTCAGCCTTGAACTCAGCAATCCTCCTGCCACTGCCTCCTGAGTGCTAGGATTACAGACATGAGCCACAACACCATTGTGGTATGTGGTACTAACTGCTGGTGGGCTTGAGTCACCATGCCCGGCATTGCAGGGATCAAACTGGGTGGGACCTTATGCTTGTAAGGCAGGTGCCAGAATCACTGAGCTAAATCCCCAGCCCCAGAGTTAATAAAACTAGCTATAAAGGAGAAAAAATGTTTTCTTAGATAATAAAACTTATAAATGTTTATTACAGAAAAAACTGTAAAAATAATAGTATAAAGAAAATAAAATGAAAAGTACTCAATCTTTAATTCAGAGATATCATTTCATGCACTTCTTTTAATCTAATTTAGTTGCTAAATTATTATGTTTATGTACTATAATTTCTCTACAGCTGAGATGAATTGTATATTAAATATAATACATAAATAATGCAGGAGTTATAAGAATTCATTGATTCTCAGAATTAGTATGTTCATTTTGAAAAGAACTTAAATGTAAAGAGTCAAAAAAAGAAAAGAGAAAAACTAAAATTAAGTGTCAAAATCTCAAAGGAATATTTAAAGCTCTGCATGCATAGATGAATAGTATTTTTTTTTTTCTTTTTACATTTTCTAAAATATTTACCATGTTTATAGTGGCTTATAGTGGTATAGATTACAACATAAGATTTCTGAAGCAGGTGCCTGGTTTTTGGAGATCAAGAAACTTCTGGCTTCTTTGGTAATTAAAAATGTTTCTATACTTAACAGTGCAATATAAGGACTACGGCAAAAGTGCTTTAACTAACAAGAATTCTAAAGACATACCTTTTACTTTTCGTTTTATTCTCTGATCTCTCTCCCGAATTTCGTGTTTGTCATCATAGTAGTAGATGAACGGAGATGTTGGAAATGTCTGGTTAAACATTCGTTTTTCTGTACATTCCTACAAATTGTATTTGAAATTATGACATCACAAGGTTGCTCTGTTCAGAAAACCTTTCTGTAAGCTTCTAGACCATGTAAATTAGAAGTGAGCCCCACATCACTGGTGCCTCATGCTGTAGCTGCTGATGTAATCCTTGGTGGATGCACTGAGTGGCCAGGCAGCCCAACAACCTTGCTGTGCTTATGTGCTTTATATTCAGGCTTGGGTTTTCTTTTGTTTCTGTACTTAGGAAATTCTTCTTTTTCAGATGTCCCTACCAGATCTTTCCCTCTGTCAGTCTGTATTGATAGTTCTGAGCACTAGTACCAACCACACGTGGACTATCCTCTGTTAGAGGGTTTATTCTATTCATTCTGATGCTAATATTTGTTCTTTTCTGTCTCTTCTAGTAACTTTCCATTACGTACTTTTCTTTCTCTTCTTTCCATTCTCAAAATGTGAGTGTAAATTCTTAGCCCTTTAGTCTTTTTTTTTCCCTCCCAGTAGCAGGAATTAAACTCAAGACCTTGTGCTTACCAGGTAGGCGTGGTGCCACTGAGCTAATCTCTGATCCCCTTTGGTCTTCTATAGATACAAGCGGTTTGCAAGTTTATTTCAGCTCATCAGTGACTACTTATTAGGGTAGTAATTCTTATGGTGTGGATTGAAGAGGTGCTAGATTATGTCTATTTTGAAAACATTCCAGGTAATTCTGAGATATTCCAAAGGAAATCTCTTTCTTCATTGTTTTCCTAACCAACTTGAAATCATTCTTCTTATTTACTTTCCTAGGGCAGCTTCTCACTCTCATGACTCTGGCCCTCGCCCTCTAGTTATTTCCCAAATTTATACATGTGGCCTGAAGCACTTCTTATAAAATAGGCTTTTGTTTATCACAATTTATAGCATGTAACACTTCAACATGTCTGAAACATTTTTCTTTTGAAAGAGGCTTCCCTTTGGAATTTTCTCATATTTTTTTAAACATTGCCAAAAACTTACTTAAAAATGTCCAACATTTTTTAGCCAAGTACTGAAAAAAATTTAGAATAACTTCTACATAGTATGTAAAATACCTGCATAGAATTCAGCTGACTCATCATACCTTTGAAATTATATAATGGCCTTGTACTTAAAAGGCATCTAGCCAAGTTGTTAAGAATACATTTTGTGCACTTAATTTATAGCTTTAAATAAGTTATGAATCATTATAAATACTCTTAAAAGTATTTACTTCTCATATCAAATCACGCCATTTACCTTAACTGACTTCTATTTCTCCCCTGAAGAAGGAATTTTTTTTTTTAGCTTTCTGAGACAGTGTCTCACTTTATAGTTCAAGCTGGTCTCAAGCTCACTATGTAGCCCAGAGTAGCCTCGTACCTCAGCCTCCCAAGTGATGGGATTACAGCAGTGAGCCACCACACCCAGCCTCAAGAAGGAATTTAGTTTTTTATATAAATAATTTTGTTTCTTTCCTTTATTATTTCCTTCCTTTTGCCATCTTTACTCTGTTGTGGCTTTTTTGTAGCCCACAAGTTATAAGGCAAACTTACATGGTAATATAAAAATTTTTTTCCATAAATCATTATCTATACTGGTTCCAAGTTCCCATTTTCAGAAGAAAAGATAACAAGGGAAGATATGTGTCTAAGATTTTAGCCATAACAGAAATGAAAAGTAGCTAATTAGGAACACAGGCCACATTAAAGCACAAAACTCAATGGCACAATGGTATATGTGGAATACTCTAGTACGCTGCAATGGTGGGGTATAAAGCAATTATATCTCAACAAATAATTCCAATCATACAACAGGATTAAATTATGATATTATAGATCTCAACACACTTCTTTAATATCTAGGTAAACAGAATCTTTTAACTCTCCCAGCCCCTACTCACCTCTCCGAGTTGTTATTTTTACATAGTGACTATTGTTTTTGCCTCCCTAGACAGAGAATGAATAGAAACAGGGAAGGGAAAGGTATCTTTCATATGAAAAATCTGTTCAATAAAGCACTGTTAGGGCTGAATTTCTGAAACTGAAGAGGAGGGGTCTTCCGACACCTTTAACTATCTGCAATGCATATTCTCCTATTTGGCTCCCCTATATTCTATGCTGATATGACTACACAGAGCTATCCAGTACTACAAATGTTTCCAAAGGTTAAATGTAAATCATATTTTGATTATCCACATCACTGGTCCCTCCATTAGCACAGACAATTGATAGTTGGCTATATAATTTATCTACTATTCTGGATTAGCCACACCACTGATCTTCTTCATTAGTGCTGGATAATTTAGAGTTCTTCATCTATGGAAGTTATGAGGTTGCCAAATTTGCTTTATTGTATATGAAAAATAATCTAAATCTAGATTTTGGGGGTATATTTCAAATGTTTTTAATATATTTCCTACTTATACTAGTAGGAAAGACTAGTAAGTAGTAAATACCCAAGTATAATAATTTTCTTTAGTTGAACAAACACAAATGCTAAAATTGTACCTGATTGCTTTCAAGAAGTAACTAGGCATAAATTGTAGATCTGTGTGACTTTCGTGGCAGTGGACCACTTATGTAAATATGTTTTCTAAAAGATGGTAACATCTGAATTTTGCTAACAAGGGTGAATACATAGAGCAGTAAAGACCTAGAGATAATAGTTTTATAAAAGAAATCTCTTGTAAGGTTTTCAATGTACATTCTAGAGAATAGAAGTAAGTACTTTTGAACCTGTATCATCAGATAGTAGTTTTGATCACACTAGAAACAGCATCAAAATGTTGGTATGAAGCGATTCCCTCTACATCCTCCTTGTTTTGGTGATAAAAAATTGAGAGAGGAAAAAAGTTGTCCACATTACCTGGTTAAGTTGGTAGTAGAGCAAAAATTAGAACTGAGGACTGTAGCAGAGCAAAAATCAGAAGTGAGGACCCTACTTAATTTCTTCTATAATATGGAACATAAGTCTGTTGCTGGGTCCTGTCCAGCACTTTCTCTTCTCCCAGCCTGTCTCTCTCCCTAGGATGTAGTGTTCTTAGGATCTATATGATAAAGTGTGATGGCTGGAATTCAAGATGAGGCTGACAATTATCCCATTTTATTGCTTATCCCTCTGTTCACTTTGTGGGCTCCTAAGCCTCTCTATGCTTTCTTCTTTCTGCTGTTTGATCTTCTATTAGTTTCTGTTGGTTTCTAAGCTGTGTGATCCCTATTTAGTGAACAGGAATGCAACAGTCCACACACGTTTTCTACTTTCTGTGCCACTGTTCTCTTTCCTCCACTTCAAGATCCCCAGGATATATGTGGGCTCTGAGTCTCTCTCCTTGTGTGTTATCTCTGGGATGACCTGCTGCTGTTTCACACTTAATGTGGCAACTGGCCAGCAGACTAATGTCCACTTCCATCGCTATCTTATCTTGAGTGAGTATCAGGGAATGCAAGTGAGTGACAAAGATATAACTGAACATGTACCAGGAAAGATTGCAGAACTAAGTAGAATATTTAAAACATAATGTAGCTGAGTAGAAATAACAGTCAGTATAAGAACTTATGAGAACTTAGCATAATGTTGACTATTATTTGTCTGACTGGCTTTATCAACTGTATTTGTTTTCATATACACTTAAAGTAATTAGAGAAATACACTCTGACAGACTCTGACTCTGGCAGGGATGGGAGAAGTAAATCAGTTGGCAATAAATTAAGTCTACCCTAATGTTAGTTTGTAAACACATCAGCATTCAGAATTATATTCTTCTTGGGTACATCTTTCAGCAACCATTTCTTGACAACCGAATGCTTTATGAGCAAATATTACTCAAACTTACATGTCCATAATGGCCTTTTTGTGCACAATTGTAGCAATACACTAAGGCTGACTGTTCAGAAGGGGTCTTCGGCTTTTTGGGTGGTCCAGGTTTGGTCTGCAACATAAATATTTGTAAGGGTTTAATAAATGTTAGAAGAAAGTTCAAATCATGTCCTTTTCAAAAGAGCTTTATTTATTTTTTTTTTTTTTTGAGACAGGGTCTCGCTTTGTGGTTCAGGCTGGCCCTGAGCTCAGCCTCCAACTCACGTCACAATCCTCCTGCCTCTGCCTCCCGAGTGCTGGGATTACAGGCGTGAGCCACCACGCCCGGCACTGTGGGATGTGGTACTGGTTGCTGCTGGGTGTGGGTCTCCACACCCAGTATTGTTATGTGGTTACCGGGGAATCGAACCCGGGCCCTTGCGAGACAGGCGCCGGAACCACTGAGCTAACTCCCTGGCCCTCAAAAGAGCTATTTTTAGACAGGAGATTCCTTTGAAATATGGCTTAGAGTTTAGTGTGGAGTGGCAGTGAACAAAAAGAATCTGGAGACAGCAATATTTAAGAGGCAGGCAGATCTTGCGAGAGGAAGAGAGAAAGAAGTGCTCAAGGATGCACTGACATAGGAGAACACAAGTACAGGCCTTAAACTCAGATTCAGGAAGGAAGAGGGCTTGGGATTTAGCTCAGTGGTGCCACATCTGCAAATGCAAGGTCCGGAGTTCAATCCCTAGTATTACAACAAAACAAAACAAAAAACTAGATTCAAGACGGATGAATTGATTTATAATGCAGAGTACAGCAGAGGCCTAACAACATTGGTGCCAAAAACCAGCCATTACAAGTGCAACTGTTTATAGACGACTTTATTGAAAAATTTAAAAGTAGTCTGAGGACAGAAAATATAGAATGTGGTAGGGTTAGTGTGAAGGGTTACACACAAGGGTAAAAAAAATAAGAAGAACTGATTACTCAGAAAAGCCAGGGTGGTTGCTACTTCTAGCAGGGAAAGAATAGCACAGACAGTTTGAGAGTAGCTATAATATCCTATTTATTGCCACATGGAGGTGGTTTGTGTAATATAACTAATTCATTAAATTGCACACAACTATAGTTTTCAGTATGTTTATTATACTTCTGAATAAAAAATATTAAAAAAATTAAATATATATTGAAGAAATGGAGGGACTGGTTGTATATTATTTTGAGAAGCATAAATAAGAAGGGAAAGATCAAGATGGGAGCTCTTAAGATGAAGACTTCTTAGGGTTTGTTTTCCGGATGGGAGAGAGTTGAGCATGTAAGAAAGCTAGAAGTGATGGAGAAGTTAAAATCAGAAGGTAGGAGAAAATGGACAGGGCAAGACTCCTGCACTGGTTTTAACCAAGAGGAGGAAATCTAATCCTTGCTCTGTATGTTGTAGAGACTGGAGGAAAAGAGGTAGGGATGGGCAGGAATTTGGGTTAGATTATTTTTTATGTTCATTACTGGAATCTGGAAACAAAGAGAGACCACCTGCCAATTAATTGTGTTTGATGATGCTAACAGGTAGCTGGTGAGGTGTTTCTTGCCATAGGAAAATGATGGCTAGGTAATAAAAATCTTGATTTCCACTTTTTACTTCCTTAAATGGAAAACAATAATCTGTGAGCAGAGACTATAACTGAAGATAGAAGTAATCTAATCCATCTCCCAAATAATAAATACTTTCTAAAAAGGGCATTTATTTGTTTATAAGTTGTTCTGTTTGTTTCTGGAAATATATGACATAATTTGTCTTTGGGGTGAGACTTCTAGATTCATTAATGAAAAGAAAAATATGCTGTTTATACCACTGGAACAAGACATTCCATGATCTGAATCCTATGTAAAAGGACAAGATAAACCAGGGTGACAGAGCCCAGGAGGAACCATATCAATAGGGATATGTTGTCACTGGAAGCTGACTTGATTGGTATGGGTATAAGTGGAAGCTATACTGCCGTAGTACTTCTGGGTTTTCTTTAAATGTACATGACACAAGGAGAGTAAAATTATTATACAGCTATCTAGAGACTCATTCCTATCACCTCTCAGAACAAAGGTTATCTTTATTTAATACTGACATTTGCTTCTATCTTCAAGACTCCAGGTTTTCCCTTTCTATATACTACTTACTATTTTTCATAGCACTTGTCTATTACCTTTTAGTGTGCCAAAGTAGTTACGATTATTGCTTATTTGCTGCTTCATTACATAACATAAGCTCCATGGGGGTGAAAATTTTTGCTTACTTCACTGCATTTCCCTTTGTCCAGGACCTAGATTAGGGATTAGCAAACTATGGCTCATAGGCCAAATCTGGCCCATTCTTGTTTTTCTTATGACCCACAAAGTTACAATTGTTTTCATATTTTTAAATGATAAAGTAAAAACAATATCTTGCAACCCACAAAAACTATGTGATATTCAAATTTCAGTGTCTGCTAATAAAAATTTATTGGAACACAGCTATATATATCAATTTATGGATCATCTATAGCTGCTTTCAGGCTACAAGGGTAGAGTTATGACAAACACCATATGGCCTACCAAAATAAAACATTTATCATTTGGCACTTTACAGAAAATTTTGCTGACCCAGACTCAGAAAACAGTAAGTGCTAAAAAAATAAATCGGTGCTAAGATGTTAAAGACTTCAAAATTCTAGAGTGGAAAGTAGTTATGTAGCCAGTAAGAATATATAAAATAAACACACTGAAAATCTCTGCTACTGATTGAGGGCATGAAATAAAACTTTTATGGAATTTGTTTGAATTCAGTTATTTCATTGGCTTAAAGAAGTAACAGGCAGTTCTAATGCATTTATCCCTTAGTAGGAATTATCTTTGAACTCTATAGCTATATCCCTGCTAAAATGCCTAATGCATGGGATCTCAAATTTCAAATTAAAACCAAAGCCTGCCCCTCAAATATGCTCTTCCCATTATCTTTCCCATTTTATTATCAGCAACTCTGCTGCCAGTTGCTTAGGCCAAAATCAACAACCATATCTCTCACATACTTCATATCATACCCCAGTCATGCTTACTGGCTCTGTGAGAAACACCCTCCTTTTATCTACTGAATCACCGTTATCCAGATCGGTCTATTTACTTCTCATTAAGAGGATTACAAGAGCCTCTTAACTGGTGCTACCGCTTCTACCCCTGCCCTCTGCAGCTTATTCTCAATGTAGAATGATCCTTCCACATTTAAATCAGAGCATATTATCCTTAGCTTTAAACCCTCTAAGAGTTTCTTCTTCACTCAGTAAAGGCCAAGAACCTTACAAGGTCCTACAATTTGCATCCTTCCACTTGTTTCACTTTGCTGCAGGTCTTGGAGCATGTCTCTGTTTCCCACTAGCCTTTCCATTGTTCTCTGAAAAATCCAGAAAAATTTCTACATCCACATTTGCACCAGCTGGGCCATTTGCATGGACTTCTCTTCCCTCACACATATCATGGTATACTGTGTCTCCTCCCAGTGTTGGCTCAAAGTCATCTTATTAATAAGGCTTTTCTAACTACCTTATTTAAATCTACAGCTCCTTCCAAATGGCATGTCCTATCCTCCTAGGCCATTCTGAAACTCCCCCACCCCCCAACAATCTCCCTAAACCTAAAAGCTCAATGGTATTTACCAGAATTGAAATATGAAATAGTTCACTTGTTTTATCCGCCCCCTCCCAAATAGTAGGCAAAAAGAAAGTAAGCTCTGTGAAAGCTAGGATTTTTGTCTGCTTGTGTTCACTGCTATACCCAAGACACTAGAACAAAGCCAGGCATATAGTAAGAGTTCAGTAAAATCAGTACTCTGGAATGAGTAAAGAGGTAAGACATGTAAAACTCACATTCCACAGTAAAAATCCAATAATTTTAGCTATTGTTAATAATAATATAGATTGGGAAAACTATTAATTTTTATTTCATTAAAGACAATCTTATAAAGTTATGCTTTGATAAAAAGTGAATAAATTAATGATAGCTTCCTTGTTTCTCTTCTACTTCATATTGAGACTGTGGTATATATTCTTGCAAAATCAGGAAGGAATTAGTAATGCAAAGAGAATAAGACCTCAGTCTGTAGTGCCAAGGATGAAGAGATCACTCTTAATCAAGAGTTTTAAACCATGTTTCAAGCTGACACTTGTTATTTTATTTTGAAAGTAAGCTCAAATACAGCCCTATTGTTAATTTAGTCACTTGGAGGAAATGTAAACATGTGGATGTTCATTTATCTAAATGTCACTAGTTAAAACCCTCCATTTTTATTAATAAAAATAGCAATAGTATATAATACTAAACTGTTTCACAATAATTAATTAGTAAATGATATGACAAATGCTATCGACACACTTTAATTTTACTAAACTACCATATATATTCTTAGTCATCTTATTAATAAGATGACTTTGAGCCAACACTGGGAGGAGACAGACTATACCAAGATATGTGTGAGGGAAGAGAAGTCCATGCAAATGGCCCAGCTGGTGCAAATGTGGATGTAGAAATATATACATCATATATATATGATATATATACTACTAGGACTTAATAGGAATAAAATCAGCCTAGATCTTACCTAATTAGAGAACATTTCTGTATTAGAATACAATACTGAAACCTTAGTAAGGATTCCTAGTAGACAAGTTCTCATACTAAGATCTAACAAAAATTGTTATGTCACTTAAAGTGTTAGAAATACAAATTTGTGACTCATTATTTTTGCCTTGGTGTATGTTTTTATTTTTAATTAATACTAAAGGTCCAGTTTAAAGTAGAATGTGTCAAATGATTAGCGCTAAGTTCAGGGTTTTGTCATATATGTCTACTGCTAACAAAGGTTAAATGCAAGAAAATGAATGTAGCTTTATATAAGTTTTTTTTAAGTGAAAAATTTATCTAACGATTTTTGACCCAATGGATATCGAATGAACTATTTATGACAGCAAGTCTCTCCCCTCCCCCTAGTTACAGACATTTAAATAATCTGTATTGTAGGCTGATATCTTAGAGATTACTTTACTATCAATATATAGAAGTAATAACCTGGTAGATAGCATTACCTATGAAAGGTCCATCCCATCAGCTATTTTTGCTGAAAGGTTTTCATGCACCAGTAAACTCAGTAAATATCAGAAGATAAAGCATAAGCCTACCACGCCACGGATTTACTCCTAATGTCTCCTCAAAGTGCAGCCCGATGTAACGATTACAAATGATTTTCTTCTAATGTCATTTTACATAACCCTTTTTTCTGCATGAGTAGTTAGTGCAGAATGAATGAATGAATGCCATTAAAACAGTTAATCATTATCTGGGACACTAGCCTTACTCTCTTCACTACTAAGAATCTCCATGACAAAGGCCAAGAGATCAAAATGCTAGAGCTGCCTCAGTGTCCTATTTCTAACTGCAATTTTTAATGCAAATGAACTGCTGGGCATCTCCCTTTGTGACCTTGAGCTGCCCTTATCTAAACTTACTTTGATCCAACAAGGGCCTCCATCTAGTTGAAACTCATTACTATATAGAATATACAATCAATTTCACTAATTAAAAGAAATTTATACTCTTGTGAACATAAAATAGATTTTTAATAATCACATATAAGCTAAAAGACTAGACTATATGTTTTTATTTACTCTATTACATGAACATATTAAAAAGAAAGTATAGTAAGTACTTAATATATTCACAACCAAATACAGTATAATACTGAGAAAAGTGGAGCTCCTAATCTTTCAGAACAAGCTATTTACACATGTATCTCTTAAAATGATTATGTTTAAGCACTTTATTCCTTCCACCTATTTCCAAATCAATTTTATTCTTTCAATAAACTCAGTAATAGTTTAATCCTTTCTCCAATATTCATGTATTCAAAAAATTCCAACCCAAGTAAACAAAAGGATTTCTCAAGAAAATGCTATCCCCAAACTAAAAGCTTATAACATTTGAAGTCCATTAATTGAAGTGACTTATTGACATCAATGACATATAAATAGAAGAAAAGTTTTGAACAAAAATACAGCCCCCCCCCCATTTAAAGCGAGCTTTTTACTGGCTACTCTAGAGCTAGACATAGTTTTCTAACGTTGTATTTAGTTTTATAAAAAGAAGGCAAGGAAAGAAAAATGGATGCTCCTCTTTTCCTTTGATAATATTTAAATTATAAATGCCTGGTGGCACATACCTGCAATCACAGCACTCATCTATAATCTCAGCACTTGGAAGGCTAAGGCAGGATTACAAATTCAAAGCCAGCCCAGTGAGATCCTGCTACAAAAAGCCAAAAGGAACCAACCAACCAAACATCCAAACCCACCTCCCCCCAAAAAACAAACAAAAACCCCAAACCCAAAACAAACAAAAAAACCCATCCCCCTAAATGAACCAAAAAACCCCAAGCCAACAGAAATGTAATCAGTACATATCCAAAGAACAAAATAATGTCATTATTAGGAACCTAAAGTAATCAAAAGGAGAAATTTTAAAGATGGACAACCCAGTTTTTAGTGAATGAAACCAAAGCTGAGTTGAAATGATGACAACTCTGTGTTGCGATCAGGGCACCGGCTGATAGGCTTTCCTCTGGAGGTAGATCCTCACACCTGGGACTGACACTCGAGGCCTATTCCCACCACGGTTTTGGAAAAGCATTCCATATGCACAATGTTTCGGCAAATATTCATAATATTACTTCCCTTTGAGGCATACTGGAGGAATTTTCCCCCCAAGCTAAAGGTTTCAAAATTATTTTAAGCCATTTCCTTCATGAATTTTTTTAAACTTTTATTTTTCTCTTAGTGAAAAAGAATGTACTTGTTTCAGTGGACACTGTTGCCAATTTCCCCCATATCCTAAAAACACCATTAAAATACCATATTTGGTTAATATATATATATATATATATATATATATATATATATATTTTTTTTTTTTTTTATGAGCTAAAAATGTCATATACCCAACAGACTCCCGATCTGTTGGGTAATTCCTTAATTAGGCAGATTTTTGAAACATGTATTATGTACACAACAGACCGGAACGTCTCCTTTGGAGCATTTTCTAGTCTATCAGGTGATTACATCATTAAGCCACACATGCTACGTAGAAAAAAATCCCTATGAAAATTCATGAAAAAATGTACAGCACATCATTAGCATGCAGCAGACATGTATGCTTTTGATATTTCCTGTTTTTTAAAAAAACTACATGAAGTAATTAGTCTAGGTCATGAAAACGTGAGAAAGGTACCAGACACTAGTAAAAATGAAAATTACAAAAAAATGCATCTCTCATGGTTTAGCTAAAAGTAATGTGCTTTACTGGAAAATGGATTCTTAAACAGTATTCATTTGAATTGCAGCAGAATAAAAAGTGTTGCTTTACTGATTTGACATTTCCAATATACAGGCAACTCCCTTTCTCTCTCTCTTCTGGATATACTTAAGTTTTACAAACTAATGGGTTGAAAAGTTACAAATGACCAGTGGTAAAGCCATTAATTATTCAAGCCCTTGAACTACAATATGTTTGTATAGTTGCATCTTATTTTATGTAATCAAGAGTTTAAGGGATTGTATGAGTGCTTTTTTTTTTTAGGGTCAAAACTATTTTAAAGCATGTGAATAGATACAAATTGTTGGTGTAAATCTCAATAGTGAAAAGATAATCTTTACAACATTTAAGCACTAGGCAAAATCTACAAGACAATATATTTGAAGGCTAAAATAATAACACAAGTTTTATAAAAAGGTTCTATTAAATTTACTAATTTATGTTCTTTCTTTTTGTCAATAAGATACTTACCCCACCAAAACAGCCACAATGATGAAAAAGAAAATCTCAATAAGTAGAGAACAATGAACATATGCAAGACAGTAAGGATCATAGTAATTCACTCCCTGAATGCTCCAAATCTTCATGGCTTAAAAAGCATCCCAATTTTCTCTAAAGGTAGTTGCATTTATTCACTGGGCCATAGCTAATTTTACATGGAATGCAAAAATGTTAGTTTAAGTTTAATTTACCATCCTATTTAAATATTTCCAATGTAGCTCTCAAACTGCAGAGCTATCCCTAGTCTATTTTAATTTTAAAATAAGTTAGCAAAGGCTTCCTTCTTAATCCCTAGAGACTACCTACATAGTGACACAAACGCACAAATTTATGACAGCAACATAAATGCTCTTCTGAAGTAATGTGCAACATTAAGTGAAAATCGTTTCCTGGAAAGATATTATAGGTATCTATATTTTATTTGCCATCTTAAACATATCTGGGTCTTTATGGCCTTATTTTAAAAATGTATTTCCTTTTTATATTTCCTGGTGCAAATGGACTGCATAAATAAGCAATGTGCTATGAGGCTTCAGACCAGCCGATAAAACCTTTCAATTTTCATGCCAGCTTCTTCTTTTGTAATTCAAATCCGCCTGGAAACTGGCAGCTCTGAAAACTGAAACAAGCACTGCCACAAATACCTTGTAATGCTATCGACCTTGTCTGCCCATGCAGTGAGAAAGGGGGATGCGTATGTGTCTGCAGCCATCCAGATAACACAACTCATTTTTTTGGGCGGGGGGTGGGGATAACAGAAGCCAGCCCCAGACTGTGCACCAAAAGCAGTCATTACCAGGCGAGCTGGAGAATAAGTCTCTTCAAAATACACAGTGCATTTAAAAACCATATATGAGGCTGAGCCACTGCTGTCATTACCAATTTTAATTTAGCTCCTTCAGTTTGCTAGCCAGATAAACTCTTTAGTGCTGTTTTTTAATCTATTTGCCACATTTTATGTTTAAGATTATAGTAATATGGACAGAAGAAGGAATCACTTTTGGGGGAAATAAAGAAATAGATCCGCTTATCAGCACCCATCAGAAAGTTCATTAATCAGCCAGGCTTTGTGCCCTCTAAATTGAAAGGTTAAATAATCCTCTCAGGAATATTTCTTGGTCCCTCCACCAATTGTCCGGAGAGGAGCTGCCATTCATAGTGTGCGGGATCGGTGACAGGGTATCTTACCACTATTTGGACCCCCAAACAATGATGGACAAATGGCGTGGTTTACAAAGAAACCTTTTAGTACACAGATGGAAAAGGACCGTAAGCTTTGATGTAGGGTGAAGTGATGAGGAGGGTGTGGAAGGAGGATATAGGGGAAAATAATTCATACATGTATGAACTCATGGATATTTTACCTGAAAGTTTATCAGGGTGGACTATAAAACAGAAATCGCATTAATACACATCTTTCAACCAAATGAAATGCTTAATAAATTCCAATCTGCTTATATACTTTAATGCTACTATATATAAACCTCCACTGAAAATTACAGAATGGAACCACAGCTCTATTGTATTTATTAGCTAATATACAGGGGATCCAAATAAACTCCAAGATTTTCATTTTGATCATAAATCTACATGATCTACAACATGTGGCATCCTCTCTCCTCCCAAACCTTGCTTATTTTATTGAAATATTCTTAGCCATCAGTCACTAAGGCAGGGAATTCCATAGCTGCAAGGACCTGTTCCAAAGGGAGAAATATGTAATGCTCTTTTTCTTTTACAATACAGTTCATCTTAGCCTTTGCTCGCCTTAAAATAAGAAATTAAAGTATACTAGGAATGCTCTTTGAAAGAATATGTATCATACGCACTGGGAAAACTCTTAATTTTACGATGCCCTTTTTACCTGGACATACACAAGATAAACAATTGGAATATGTAGAACTAATCTGGCTCTTACACCATTACACTTTGCTGTGAAATATACCTGGTTTCTGGTATCAGTCATGTGAAAACATGTTTTACCTGAAGCACAAAAAAATGTGATATGCTATTTTGTTTTCATCCTTATCTGATTAAAATTGAAGCCTTTTATACCTAGCAGAAAGTACCATAATTGCAGTGTGTGAATTATTTGATTTCATATTATTCTCATTATTTACACAGAAAGCAAAGAATTATACAACTTAATTTGCTTGTGATATATGACTATATTCAGATAACACTGACGTATCATTTAAAATTCTGTATTTATTAGCTTAATATACATTTTTCAAAGTGATTATCATCTCCTTAAACCAGTTCTGGGGATTAAATTCAGGGCTAGTACATGCTAAGCATGTGTTACATATTTACATATGTATTCTGTATAATCATTTTCATTAGAAAAGGAAGTAACCTAAATATTTTTGTGATCTAACCTTTTTTTTAATTAAGAATGGGAATTGAACCGAGGTGATTATGCATGCTAGGCAAGTGCTCTACCAAGGAGTCACATTGTTATTGTTTTTATTTTATTTTAAAATTTTTATTTATTTATTTTTAGTGTTTTGAGACAGGGTCTTGCTTTGTAGCTCAAGCTGATGCTGAACTCACTATGTAGCCCAGACCATCCTCAAACTTAGGGCAATCCTTCTGCCTCTGCCTCTGTCTCCTGAGTGCTAGGATTATAGGCATGAGCTTCCATGCCTGGCTATTTTGATTTGTCTTGAGAAAAGGTTTTGCTGGGTTGTCCACGTTGGTCTTGAACTCATGACCCTCCTGCCTCAGCATCCTGAGTAGGTGAGATTACATGTAACTCTGTGACTCTGTGCCTCCTACAGTCTAATCTTTTTTTTTTTTTTTTCTTTTGAGACAGGATCTCGCTTTATATAGTTCAGACTAGTCCCAAACTCACTATGTAGCCCAGGCGAGCCTCAAACTCACAGCAATCCTCTGCCTCTGCCTCCTGGGTGCTGGGATTGAGCCACTATGCCCGGCATTGTGGTATGTGGTTACTGGGGATTGAACTCGGGACCCTGCCTTTGCCAGGCAGATGCTGGAACCACTAAACTACATTCCTGCCCTAATCTTAAATATTTTAACAACTACTTTTTAGTTAATATAAATTCAGAAAATAATTTATCACAAATAAAAGTCATCTACACTGTTAGAAAGAAATAAGACAAGTCTAAATAGAAAATAAAAACTGAGATAAATAATTTTGTAATAGAAGACACTATATTTTAATTTTAGTAACTGTAAGAAAAAAACATTGTAAGAGGTTGAGATTGAAATGTTATTACACATCTCCTTGTCTTGGACAAATCATGATGATAACCTGAATTTGGGATATCTTTCCACAGACCATCTCCAGAGGTGTGAGCTGCCTATGGGTTGGTTTGCTGTAACAGAGCTTATGTAGTATCTAACATGGTCTATATTCCAGGTCTTATGTGAAATATTTTATACTTATCGAAACCCTTAAGGTATCTTCATTATTCTGATAAAAAACCTGAGGTTCTTGTATGTTAAATATTTTAACTACTTTTGCACATCTAGGACATGAAAGTATCAGATTCTGAACCAAAGTTCAATTTCAAAGTAGGTATTCTTTTATAAAGATGTCTTACTGTCTATTCAATAAATATGAGTCTGTATGTTTTAAAAAAGGAATAAAAATAATAAGACAATCAATTAATATATATGTGAAACTTTTTGGGGGATGGTACTGGACATTGAACACAGGGCTTATGCACTTAGCTATATTTTCCAGGCTTTTCTACTTTTAATTTTGTGGGGTAGGAAGTTTCAAAATCTTGCCTAGAGCTAGCCTTGAACTTGTGAGACAAGGACTCACTGTGAGTTCATGCTGGCCTTGAACTTACTAAGTAGTCCTGGTTAGCCTGCAACTCATGGTAATCTTCTTGCCTCAGCCTCCTGAGTGCTAGGATTACAGGCATGTGCCACTATGTTCGGCTATATTTGAGATTTTTCTTTTACATGTTACTGAAGATTGAACAGGCCTTTTTTATCGAGCTACATCCCCAGCCTTTTTAAAAATTTGAGACAAAGTCTCACTAAGTTGCATAGGTTGGGCTTGAACTTGAGACCCTTATTGTCAGATACTGTACAATGATAAATTATATCAATCTTGAAAATTTAAAAAATATTTGTTTACACTGATATTCATTTTTGTTATAGTGTAGGTACTCTTTCAAAGTGCAGAGTTGCAAGCAAAAAGTTTTCCTTGAGATTATATGAATATGTATGTGTTTTTAAAAAAGAGACAAAAGTTTTAAAAACATGTTATATATTAAAATCATAAAGACTTACAAATGGAATTTATTACAAAAATTTAGTTACAAAAAATTACCTCAAAAGACTAAATATAATTCCTATGTAAGTAAAAGTGAACATACTTAGTAATAGAAAAAAGGGTAATAAAAAAAACCTAAATGCGGGGCCGGGGAGTTAGCTCAGTGGTTCCGGCGCCTGTCTCACAAGCGCAAGGACCCGGGTTCGATTCCCCGGTAACCACATAACAATACTGGGTGTGGAGACCCACACCCAGCAGCAACCAGTACCACAT